>JAAAKG020143596.1:0-33461 GCA_010014905.2 Druon quercuslanigerum
GGTCAAATAAAAAATTATATTTCTTTAATTTAAAGAAATTTTTCATTTGAAGCAATCAAATATTTCGTTAATTCAAATTAATATTTGGTTTGAAGGAACGAAATATTTCTTAAATTTAATGAAATGTTCCGTTTGAATTAACAAAATATTTCTTTAAATCGAATAAAAAAATTGAAAAAAATTTCTTTAAATCAAACAATGTTTCTTTGTCTGTATATCAATACTAGAATTTCTTTGATTTAAAGAAAGTTTATTTGATTCAATCAAACTTTTTTCTGGGTGTAGAGAAGACCGGTTTCATAAAGAATTACATACTAGCAAAAATTATGCACATATAAGCGTGTATTATATTAAAGTACTATAAAATATCATTATTAATCACAAATTAAAATAAATGTTAATGTAACCTACAATTGAAAACTTCAATGTTAAAAACGTATAAATAAAAAATCTTCAATTTACATGATTTTAAACATAAAGAGTCCAAGTTGAAGAAACTCTGAATGTAAGACATCAAAATTACACCAAGAAAAAGGTTCTTATTAAATAAAAAAAAAGTTTTCGGCTAGGTTCTTTTGATGCAACATAAAAATGTTTTTGTATTAAAACAAAATTTATTTTATTTTAATAAATGACGCCACGTAGTTTCTTCCATTAAAAAAAAATTATTTCTTTAAACGATTTGTTTGGTTTAAAACAAAACTATTTTGATTTAGAAAAATTACTTTAGAGTCAGTAATTTAGAATAAGCAAATTATTTCTTTGAATCAAAGAAAGATTAAAATAAACTTTTTTCCCCAGGTGAACAAATAGACCATGCATGTTTCTTCAAACTCGAGTTTTCGAATCCGGTTATTGAGAAAGTATTCGCATGCTAAGAAAAACGAAATTTTCTTGCTTTTTGCTTGTATTTAATTAAAATTATTATAGTTTTAAATTTAATAAAATTATTTGCTTCATGAGGAAGCCAATTTATTTATAGTTCATTATTGGATTCAAAGAAAATGTATATTTATTTTAAACTAACGTTAATTTTTTTAATTTAAAGAAATTTTTCATTTGAAGCAATCAAATATTTTTTTCATTCAAATAAATATTTGGTTTGAAGGAACGAAATATTTCTTTAATTTAAAGAAATGTTCCGTTTGAGTTAACAAAATATTTCTTTAAATCGAATAAAAAAATTAAAAAAAATCTCTTTAAATCAAACAAGCGTTTCTTTGACTGTATATCAATACTAGAATTTTTTGACTTAAAGAAAGTTTCTTTGATTAAACAAAACTTTTTTCTGGGTGTACAGAATTTTTGATTTTGAATTGTCACACTTAGAAACTTCAATTTTTAAGATTTACAATCTTATTTCTATAATTTTAAATGTTGGTTATTTAAAATTCTTCAATTTTGAAGAAGTATAAATAAGAATTCGTAAATTTGTATTATTTTCAAGATCAAAAGTCCAGTTCCCAATTACACATCAACATTGCAGAAATTTCGAATGATAATCATTAAAATTAGAGAATTTTAATTGTTTCCCGTGTAGAAATGCAAATGTGGGGCTGGTCTGGTAACCGAATAGTTTTCCCCACTTTAAATCAGGGGCTAGTTGGGACTACTGACTAGTGTCCCCAGCCAGTTCCGTCACGGAGAATTATTTTGAGGCTGGCCAATCGACCCGAATTATCCCAATTGGGGTCTACTCGGGTACTGGTAGGGTTCGAACAATAACACGACTGTCCCAAAAAAATATTTGACTTTCAGATTTCCATAAGCGGCATGTGTCAGCTGTACTATACTTTTGAAAAGTCACAAATTTTGGTACAGATTAACTAATTATATCTAAAATTCTGTTCGAAACTTTAAAACAAGAATAGCCCGACCAGAGCCCGTTTACAAACCGCCTAGTGATTTTGACATGAAAATAGCCTACAGAGAGGATGAAGTTTTTTTTTGAAGTAACTGGACTAGTCCCCGAACAGGTCCCGACTTGAAATATTCACCAAAAAGAAGACAACTGGCCGCCGGCCAGTCTCCGACTAGGCACATTGCCTAAAAATGTTTTCCGATTAGCCACCCACTAGTGCCTGACTTTTATGCGGGCCAAGTGGGGCTAGTTCTACAGGGGTAAATTTAAAAAAATGAAAACTCTTCAGTTTCAAAAGATTTAAAATTCATAGTTTAGCAATTTTTATGTGTTACAACTTAAAATATTTGAATTTTTCAAATATAGAATCACAGATTATTAATTTTTCAAGATTTATGTCTTAAAAGTATACAATTTGGAATAGTTTAATTTTGAAGATCCACTATTGCAAATATTTATTTTCAACGATTTCCAATTTGAAGTTCCTCAAATTTTCATATTTGCAATTAAAGATTCTTTAATTTTTAAAGTGTATAACAGAAAATAATTCTGTTTTATTGTTTTTAAGTTGTTCAAAACTAAAAATTAACAATTGCAACTTTTTCAATTTTAAAGACGTATGAAAAGTTTATAAATTTCGATGATCAAGTTTTAATTCTTTATCTTTCAATATTATGAAATTTCGAATTTGAATAATCGAAATTACAGAATTTCTAGGGCTACTAAATTTAAAAAAATAACAAATTTTTCATTATGAAAAGCTTTCAAATTTAAAGTTTAGAAATTTTGATGTATTTGGGAATTGAATGTGAAGTTTTCAATCACAAAAATCTTCCGAATTGAAGAAATTTATAATGTAAAGTATCAACATTACAGAAGTCTTGTTTGAAAAACTTAAAACTTGTATCATGTATAATAGCAACATTTTAAAATTAAAAACTTTAATTTAAAAGATTTATAAATTCAAACTTTCAGAATTTCGAAGACTTTAAATGTTTAATTCTTCAATTTTAATGATTTACAGTTTGAAGTTCTTGAATTTTAATGATATATATATCTTTAGTGATATATATCTTC
Source organism: Druon quercuslanigerum (assembly GCA_010014905.2). Taxonomy (NCBI): domain Eukaryota; kingdom Metazoa; phylum Arthropoda; class Insecta; order Hymenoptera; family Cynipidae; genus Druon; species Druon quercuslanigerum. Next base: position 2,939 of record JAAAKG020143596.1, read on the forward strand.
AGTTCTTTAGCACTTCTCAGAATTCTATAATGAACGAATATGTAAAAGGAACTTTGCAGGATCTTCAAGCTACTAGAACCTATGAGAGAAAATGCAGCAAGTTACTATTTTCACGAAGCAACTGTAGCTGTTTATGATTTACTTTTTAAGGTTACTCTGAAGTCAATATGAATGACTGAAATCAATTGGAAATTACTTTTGATATATTTAATAAATCTCTGTTCCCGTTAAGTCTTCCGTATGAGAAAGGGGTTAATAATAGAGAATGATCATAGAATGTGATTAGTAGCAAGGTACTGACTGTAGTTGAGAATTTACGTGGCAGTAAAACGTACTTAATGGTTATAACTTGAGTTAAGATCTACAGTAACTGGAGTTAAAATTCTAAACTACTTCTCAACACGAAACATTAACATTGACCTTAGAATTCTATCTTTTTAAATGACCTCTTATATTATTTTCTACTTCAAAATAGTTTTACATTATGTCTTGCGAAATATCCACACTTTTGTCTTAAAATTCGATAAAGAATCGAATCTGGAATTGATCTGTGCTTCGTGTCAAGTGTGAATAAATATCGAGGCTAAAGTTCCTAACTATTTTATGTTTCCAAGCTGAAAGATGATTCCTCATTCTAACAGTTGTAGCATCGCAACAAATTCATTAAGTAATGCACTGTACAAATTAAATTCTAATTGATTCTCATTAGATACTCGAATCTACCAAATAATTTGAGTTATACATCTTTCTGGCAATGTACATATATATATATATATATATATATATATTCTTATTAGAAGATTCACGGTATACGCTTGGATGACTCTTCAGTGTTCACTCAAGCAATAAGAAGTCCCAAGAATCACGTGAAAGCTTCTCTATTATCGTGGGTGCGCTTTAATCACATTTCGTATAAATTATTGTGCAAAACCTTTAAGTAGATAAATTCACTATCTAAAATACATTTGCACTAAAAGCAGTTGTCTCGCAGATTTTCTCACAATAATAGTTTTACAAATGAGGTTCGATTAGTTTATAACAAAATTTGTATATTAGTTTAAATATTCATACAGTTAAATTGACTAATGGCTGTATGTGAAAAAATCATCCGTTTCTACTTTACGAGGCGTCCAGAGCATAACTCAGTAGTTGCGGCAGGCTTTAGTCAGACATGTTCGAGTAAGTGAAGTATTAATTGATGCAGTGAACCACTTTAGATTCGCAATAAACTTATACAACTTTGGATATAAATGAAAATGATTATTTCGACTTTGAAGTTTTTTAATTTAAAATTGTTAAATCATAAATACTAATGTCAAGTATATATATAGCAAGGGGACAACAAATGAAACTTTTATGAAAAAGGGGAAAAGTGCGAAAAGGACTGTGAAGACTATGTAAATAGAATTATTGACTTTTCGTTTATTTAAAACAGGGATTACAGACCATCGCATTCTTACCTAATATTCTTTCCCTATTTTCCCCTTTAAACCGTAAAAATCCTATAAAAACACATAAAATCGAGAATTTGGACGAAATTTTGCCCATTTTAAAAGTGTAGATTAATTTTTTTTAAACCATAAACAGAAATTCAAATTTTTAGAAAAAAGGATATCGCTGCCAATTTGACAGCGCAGAAATCGCGATCGATGCAATAGGGAAACTAAACCTGGAAGATAAATCAATTCTGTAGTTAAAAATCTAACAATCTTTATCCTCATCTATTTCTTTATCATTTTCATTTATTTATTATGATGATTTAACATCTTTAAATACCAAAATGATCTACAAGCAGGGTAAATAAGGACAGGTTTTTACGAAAATAGGGAATAAATTCTTTTAAATGAAATGATTGTGTATGCTATATTAAATTTAATTTTAAACTGAAACGATGATTAATAAATGAAAAAATTAATTTTTGACAAAGTAGTTTAACTTTTAACCCAGTGGTTGAATTTCTATCAAAATAGTTGAATTTTCAACCTAAAAAGGAGAATTTTTAACAGAATAGTTCCAATGCAAAGAAAAAAACAAAATTTTTCAAACTACATATTTGGTTTTTGCATCAAAAACGATTTTTCATAGAAAAAAGAAACAAAATTTGCAACAAATTGTGAAATTTCGAAACCAAGAAGAGGAATTTTTTTACAAAGTAGATGCATTTTTAATCCAAAAATATAAATTTTCAACAAAAACTAAAATTGATCCAAATAATTAATTTCTGAATCAAAAACATAAGAGATGACTTTTCATTAAAAAAAAAACTTGTATCCAAAGATAGTTGGATTTTCTCAGGGTTCTATTAATTCAATATTTTTCAATTTTTTTCTTTATCTAATTTTTTTTTATGCATTTTTATAAGTAGAAAGTGTTGAATTCCAGGGTAAATCCTGAGGTAAGAAAAGTGCTGCAGCTAAAACTAATCTTTTATTTAATATCAAAATGATCCAATTTCCAGAATCAAAAAAGTGTTTTTTAAAAAGATTTCCACTTTTATCCAACTTCGAGGTAAAACTAATACCCCAGGATTTTCTGTGTGATTTCCGGATTTTCTAAAGCTAGCAACGAAGTTTTAACCACAACAATTACTAGAAAACTCGCTAAAAAGAAAATAAGCTACTGTTAGAGGGAACTTCCGTGCAATATTCGAAAGATACTCGTATTACATAAAAAGTTTGCAATAAAAAATTTAATAACCTTTTTTTACATAAAATTGAACTAGTAAAACGCTATGATTCCTGATGTTATTTAAATAAATGAAAAATCTGAAATTGGTTAATAAATTCAGTCTTTTACATGGAAATACTAAAAGAAGTATGAAAAAAGTTTGCATCGAACTCTGTTGCAAATGAATGGCAAACTGATGAACCATTTTCCCCAGGTATCTAAATCATTGACCCGGGAATAGCAGCAGCAACCAGATTACTTTGATGCGAAGCGAATCACGGATGAGTAATATCACACAATAACGCGCCTGGTCATATCGAGTCATTGACTCCTAGCACGTGTAACGTGCTCAATTTAATCTCGAACATCATGTTCCCACCTTTTCATCGGATTGTTAGCGTGAATGTCGCTCTAGAAGTGTTGGACATGCGTATATTGGATATTGTACCCTTGTCACTGATTGCTGATTGATCAAGCATATTATCAGCCCTCTTGACCTTTAAACTAAAGAGTAATTCATCCCAACTTCACCAATAAATTTTAACTTGTTTTTCCTACTTTTCGCTTTTCTCATTAAGCGCATCAGACTTAAAGTTCGATTACTCTCCCCGAGGTAACCGAGGCCGGTAATAATTCCAAAAGCTACGGGGAGCCTCGATATTCTGGGTAGATTGGTTTAACGGTGATTTGTGTATGTAGCTTGGGGTCATGGGCTTCCTCCCTGCAAAAGAAACTGGCTCCTTTCCAATATGAACTCACAATCAGTTTGCACGCAGGGGGATAGTTACGTACACGACACACGTATTTATATTACGAGAGACAATTATTTATTTTTTCATGAACGACAAGAAGTTTTATTTTTTTGTTTTTAGACTGCGTCTGGCCATCCCCAAGAATTGGCGGAACTGGAAAAGGGGGATGGTCTTTACGTCCCGAAATTTCGGAACGACTAGCTGAATGTATGAAAAATATTTGACTACTCGTCTTTAACTTCAGGTTGACGAGACAATCCGTTGTTTTTATTACTTACATGTAAACAAATGTACCTAAATTCTCCTTTCCATATGAGTTTGACGTACACTAACCCTTTAACTTAAACCCCATGTGCGGCAATCACCCCATGTGTGATCTCGACAAGCCTGAATCACCACCCAACTACTGCCAGGAGAATATAATTAAAGCCAAACGACATCCATATTTTGTAATAAAATGTTCGTATAGCATTAAAGTATAGGATAAATAGGGTAGCCACTGACCGGGAGAGTCGGGAATTAGTGTCGAATGTTGAGCATCGTAAAAACACCGTGAATTTATTTGAAGACATAGAATTTTGTAGATTTGTTTTTATTTTTCCAAAATCTAAGTTTTCTCAGACTTGTAAACATTCTTTGAAATCTAATAATTTTTTATTAAAAATGTCAAGAATTTATGATGAAAAATACTAACATAATGAAAAATTGTTCGGATTTGTTAATCTTCTTCGAAATCTAATTATTTTCGTTTAAATTATCAATTTCTTGTGAAGAATGTTAATAAACCTGACACTGTTCAAAAATTTGAAATCTTGTTCGAACTGTAATGATTTATCTTCTAAAATAACAATTTATCATGCGAAAAGTTAAGATAACCTACGATTGTTAAATTATGCGAATGTTCTTAAAGAACTAATTTTTTCAAATTAAAAATACCAATTTTCAACGAAAAACACCAACATGATGCAAGATTGTTAAAAGATTTGAAATCTTGTTCACGTTAAAATTATTTCAGGCTTATAGTGCCAATTGTTGGATTGAAACGCTAATGTAAAAAAAACTGGTTGAAAAATTATTAATCTTTAATATCGTTTGAGTTTTGTTCAAAAAATGCTAATCCTCAAAAAACACTAGCAATATGAAAAAAGTACATACATAATATTTAAAATAATTAAAAAAACTTCAAGTAATGAAGAGGCAATCAGGTTTTCAAAAACAATGATCGTCAGATTTTCGAGACTTATTGTTACACCCCTTTTTCAGACAGGATTTCTCCAGAATTTCAATTAAGTCAACCGAATATCTGTATATTTCACATAACCGCGAGTAAACCCTACGGAACATAGATTTTTCTACCTAGATTTGATTGGTAGTTAGGTGAACTGTAGAGAAAATCAGAACAGTTAATCGAACTTCTATAAAATCTAATAAAAAGTCGTGTTCTCCATTTTTGTAGCGATATCGTATACATTTTCAGGGCAACCTTTGCATATACATTAGGAACATTATTGAGTGATATTCAGGATATTTTGAGACATCCTCGGAACATCTAATGGAAAGCATTTCTGGGCTGTAGGATATCCTTCGATATGCATAGCATAGCCTGTGATGAACTTATTAGAAAAACGCCAATCCTCAAAATGACGTCGATACGGTGTTGTTTTGAGTTGCAATAAAAAAAAAAACGAAAAAGAATGAGAATGCAGCTATGTTCATGTTGTGGTTTCACATTTGAAGTATTCTCATGATGAGAAAAAAATGTCATTTTGAGAATATAGCAAATCAACTGCCACCAAAAATTATGCCGCTGTTTTTCTATGCTGGGATATTCCAAGAGATACACGGGATTGCCTGTCGATATCCTTCGCTTGCGAATGATATTGTGAGTGTGAACTTTACACATGTTTATGATGCACTGTGTGTACCAGGTGGAAAATCACTTGCATGACAATGTTCATTTACATTGTACATTTGGAAAGAGTTAGCTACATAAAATTGTCAATTTACTACATTTACCCTAATGTTCATTGGGTCATGAGGAGCAGGATCCTGTTTAGGAAGTACGTGTTTCTAGATGAGCAATGAAGTAAAATGACGGTCCGTTATTCTTAGAAAATAAAAGTAGAGGCTAGGATGCTTTTTTCTCGGTACATTGAGAAGGGTACTTTTAATGAAGGGAATTTCATTAGAGTTACACAAAAAGTAGAGCCATCCTGCAATGCTACAACAAGGTGGGATGGCGCACGATTGGGAAATTCATCTGCACCTAATTTAGCAAGAAAAAAAGGACATTTATGAAGTTTTTCTACGCTAGTAACTTAAACTTATAGAAATCTCAAACAGTCACTGTTTTCAATAAGTGAATTGGGTATTTGTGAAATGCAAAATGTCAATTTATTTTCTAGTGTATTTTAGTAGAAAAGCCTAAAATATCTTACATAATTCTCCCGAAGTTTCTGTATATTTTAAACATTTTAGAATTATTTGAGACGAGAAAGACGGGCTCAGAAGGCCTTAATTAATCGACACCTAATAATTCATACATTTTTAGGGTCCTACCTTTTCACATAGTTTGAAATTCCATTTCTAAAATTTGTTTTCGACCCGATTAATATCTATTAGATATTAATAGATTTCAATTAGAAATACTATAATAGTAAAAATCAAAATACCTCTATAATTAACATTAAAATTATAAGATTTTAAACGAATTTTATTTAATTTATAAACTCTAAATTTTGGTAAAAACTGTTTTTATATTTCCTGGAAAGAGGTACTACTTAAAAAACTTCGAGAGGGGTATGCAACTAAATGAACCAAATAATATTATTTCAAATCTACATAAGACTTATTAATTTGAGGATATTTATATAAATCAAGTGACTCACACTTATGATTTTAAAAACGAGTACTCCAATTTCTTATGAAGCAAAATTTGTATTGGTTTTAATTAGTTTTAATTATATCTATTGATCTGCAAAAATGTTATCTATAAAAATCTGATAAATACATCGCAACATCGAAATCAAAATCCGTAAAAGAAACGAATATTTCGTATATGAAAGCAGGGAATAGTGCAGGAAATAATGCACTGCTTCGCAGTGCAATGCTTACTTGCTACTATAATTAATAAAAATGTAGCGCAAACCATTGAAGCAAGCAACGAGAAAAGTATTATATCTTGTGAAAGGACAGACAAAAATAATAGCCGGCAGTGGTAAACCTATTTTAAAATTTCTAGTAGAAAAATGTATTGTTTATTATTGATAATTAATTAAAATTAAAATTTTTTTCAACTCTAAATTGATAATAATTTATACTGAATTTGCCTTTTATTTATCAGTAGGTGGTTATGTTGTTACTTACGCAACGGGGACCTACAGAAAGCAATGTAATTGCTCTAATATTTCCACTTATTAAAACTTGTACTAGCTCCTCTGTAAAGTATGAAAAATAAAGTTACTGTAGTTCAAACCCAGTATGCGAATTACTCGTTTTTAAAACAGTTTTAGAAAGTTACTTGTTTCTATAATGATATGAGAGAATTACTTAGGTTTAATCCGTATCCCGGCAGTTGCTTGAGTCTTTTTAGCAGCCGTATAATGCTCATAAGAATCTTTATAAAGTGACTTTAAAGACACTTCAGGCTCAGTTTTTATTAGCTGTAAAGAAATCTATAACTCTAGACTAGTTCTCATAAAAATATTGTAAGTAAATTCATCCTTTAATAATAAATTAAAAAGTATATTACTAAAATAACTATGGAGCTACCAACAAACTCCATCTCTCCTATTATAGCACTATTGCGATAAATTGCAACTTTTCTTTTCCCCGCAATCAATATTTTATATTTCTTTCCTTGAATGAACCCAATCATCTTTTTCTCTTTATGACTTTTCTTAGTCGTGTAGTTCTTCAAAGTTGATCTGTCTTGATTTATTCATCATCTGCTAGCAGTAATTATGATGGTAATCTGAATTGACACAGGAAATGAAGAGCCGGTCTTTTTCCTGGGGCAAGGAAAAATTGTTTAGCAAGTAGTTTTCTGATAACAAAAACTTTTTAAAGTTATATAATGCCACCAAAAACACCTGCAATGCAAAAAATTTGCTGAGACATCCATTTGTGAAATCAAAGTTGGGCAAGTAATTTGAGAAGAAGTAGGTATCAATTGCAAATTATAGCAAGTAACTTTTGTATAAAGTACCCTGTAGAAATGTTTAAAATAAATTTTAAAAATTTATTTTAGACATTATACAACTTGGCGGCATTATACTATCAACCTTCCGCACCTATAACTTTTAAATAAAATCATTTTGCTTACACCTTTCAAGACCTCCCAGATTTGTCATTTTTAACCAGAATTTAAAATTTATCTACAAAATTTCTACAGGGTGGTTTATAAAAAAAGTTACATAATATATTTTATTACGAATATTTTTTCTCTCTAAATTTGAAACATTAAAGTAAATGTTTGGACAGTTTTCGTTAAAAAATAATTACATTGGTTTATTATTTAATACAGTTTAATGGTACCATATTATTTGATTGAAATTTGGATTCGGTTTTTTAATATCATTTAAAAATAGATGATAATATGCACATATCATTAACTATTTTAAATAATAAATATATCATATATTTATAAGAAGTCTGTAGTAGCATACTCACAATAACTGTTGCAAAACCTATCTATGTCTTGAATAGTTTTTAAAATTTTACAGTTTATGTCATCTTCAAGTTTTCATTCTTCACACTAAATATGTAAAAATTTTAAAAAGTACTCAAGATCCTAAAATTTTATTGTAATATGTATCGAGAGTCTGTTTCTACTGGCTTCTCGTTAAAATTTGGTGTCATTCAAGGAAACTTCAGGGAATTTTATTTGCCAAGAAAAGTTCGTAATTTTATCAAAAATATTCCTAAAGTCAAGAAGTTTTAATAAGAAAAACTTTAATTAGGAACCCAAGAAATATTCTAAAATGAAAATGATACAAAATTAAGATTGTGGTATTTGAAACTTAATTGTCGGGGAAAATGAAAAATTAAAGATTTTTGAAACTAAAATTCTGCGACAACCCTGATATTATGATAGTCTTGTCAGTAATTGATTTGCTTTGTAAATATTTCTATTGGTTGAAAATCCAACTGTTTTACGGAAAACCGTATTTTACCTTAAGAGTTTAAACATTTGGATGAAATTTCTTTTTTTTTCTAGACTGAACAATTTTTATTTGTTGAAAATTCGTCTTTGGTTTTTAATATTTTGTTGAAATTTTTTGTCGATGAAAATTCGAATTTCTTCTGAAAAATTCGTCTTTTTGGCTTGAAAGTTTTACTATTTTATTGAAAATGTAATATTTTAGTTAAAGATTAAATTTTGTTTGTTTTAAAATTCGACCACTGTGTAGAAATTAATCCTTTTAGTCAGAAACCTTAAGTATTTTGTCAAAGATTTAACTGATTTCGAAAAGATCTAATTATTTGGTTCAAAAGAACAGCTTTTCGTTGAAGTTTAAACTTTTTTGCTGGAACATTTACCTTTTAGGTTTGAAATTCACATGATTTGTTAAAAAAATTTCTTTCTGCATTGAAAACCCATCTCTAATAATAAAAAAGTCATATTTTTTGGTTTAAATAATGGTTTCTTTTCCCAATGAAAACTTTTTTTAATTTAAAGTCATTTTCTTGATTCTGAAGTTATTTTTGACGAATAAAAAAAAATTATCTGAAAAAACGATTTCTTAAATGCAAGTAAAATGTTGTTTTTATTGTTCTGTTTATAAAAGATTCTATATTAAAAATGTTAGAAGATTAAAATGCTGGGTTTTGAATATTAATGATTGAGGAAAAATTAGGGAAAAGTCAGAAATTTTCTCAAATCAATTTTTTCGGCCACCCTGGTTTTTGTTTTAATCTCAAAGTTCCTAAGGAATTATACTAAAATAAAGCTTAAAATTATTTTGCATTGGATTTTCAGTCATATGCCAAGAAAGGGTCGAAAATACACATGAAATGCGAAAGAGTATCATTTTTATTAACTTCTCACAGCAATCTGAAATTAATCATTGCAAACCTTTAAAAATTTTAGAAACACAATAAAATCGTGAGAAAGTCACACTTTTAGAGATTTAGCACTTTTTTACTTAACTCCTTCGAGTACTTACAGTTATAATAGGGGCTCCATGCTCTATAGCTGCGTTAGATTTACGTTCATCTATCGTGTTTGAACCATGGCAGTGGATCATATAGAGTTTTCTTTAATTTTCCGCTTGGCTCGCTTTATTCCGTCGGATATAGTGGCGATAAATCGAAGGGTTGCTATAAACCGCTAAATCCGAATAAGCCACTAGATTTTCGTCTCCTATCGGACACGCTCCAATTTTTCTTATTAAAGTCACTCACTGTTTCTCAACGTTGAGAAAAAAATTTCGAATCAAAGAAAATTTACGTAATTCAAATAAAACGCCGTACTGAATACGTCCTCTAACATATTTCTTCATTACCACAAATGGTGTTTTATAAAGAAAAAGTATGAAATTATTGCCGCAAATTAATACTTACAATATTTTCTATCAGAAAATTAATGTCCGTTGGCTGAAGTAAAAGTTTTTGTGTATTGAAATATACATGATTTCTTGAGTCAAAGAAGCGTGACAAAAAAAATATTGCATGGAAACAATGAAATGGGATTTTAATAGGAGTAAACTAGAGTTCAGACTAAACATTGAACAAAATTGACCAAACATGAATTGATTCAATGAGCCAAGTACTTGTCTCTAAGAAATCAGTACTTTATCAAAAATCAATGCAATTTTATGCGTTGTAATACAAAAATTTTAATGCAGCATTTCTTCATAGATTCAATGTAATAATCATTATAAGAGGGTATTATTTTAATATATCAATGTTTTATTGAGCAATAAGTAGTAATAGGAGACGTACCTAGATCATCTATTTTTTAAATTATAATTATGGTGAAAATTTTCGGCTAAAAGTTTGGTGGGACTGGCGTTAAGATTAGACTCTCCACCATATGACAAATCACTACTTAAGTTCTTAACTACTTGATAATGATCAATTTTTTTTGTGAACTAAATAACTGTTTTTTCCAAAAAATTTCATAAATATTCAAATTAACCAATGTTATTTGGACTAAAATAAATGCATAAATGAAAAAATATGCTAAAATGTTCAATAAAAAAAATATCTATTCCGATATTTTACCATTTTATTTCATATATTGTTCGAAAAAATATTTTTTCAAATTAATTATTTGCAGATTTATCAAACCGAAAATTTCTTCCAGCGAAATAGATTAATATTATCTTATTATTTTATTTTTAACAAAATATATAAATATATAATTATTCTCTTTACAGTATCGTGCCAAGTCTTGGGATAGAAATTTTTTTTTCAGTTTGACAAAAAATTATTTAGCTGAAAAAAATATTTCTTTTGCTCGAAAAAAAAATAAATTGATGGATTTACAGGTAAATGAATTACTGAATTTAAACAGGTATTTATTACTTCAGAAAATTGATTAAATAGAAATGAGGAAATATTTCTTAGGGTCTGACAAACAGATTCAACACACATTTATTTCAAAGAAATATTTCTTTCTATCAAAGGAGTAACATGAAAAAATTAGTTTTTGGGGAATTACTCTTTTTGCTCTAAACAATATTTATTCAAATGAAGAAGACGAATCCTTGGTGCAGAGAAAAAAACAAGGAAACGCATTTCCTTGAATCCAGTAATTTTTTCAGTTCATAACACAAAGAAAAAGAAATACCAATTTTTAAAATTGAAATTTCAAAAATGAAGTCAATGTCTGTAGTTTAGGAATGGCCGAGAAATTAGTGAAAATTCACGTTCGTTAGCTATAATCACCTTCACAGTCGGAGAAATTCCGCTTGTGCGGAAACTCGTGAGCAGTTAAATCTTGCATATTAATTGCGAACGGCTGCATGTGCAAGCAGCTGGATATGAAATGTGAAGATTTTTTCTTTGTCAAAGTATATGCTCTCAATCTCATTTGCTTACAAAAAATTAATTTTAGTTCAAAACTAACTAAAGCGGCTTTTTTCTGTTATTTTAAGATTGCCAATAATTCAATGATAAAGAGCTGAATGACATAAAGCTTGTTTGACTTTTACCGAAAGTTCTCTGCGGTAGCAAGTTAAATGGATATTTCAGTAAACTCAATCAAAAACGTTATACTAGAGTTGATTTAAAAAAATTTTGTTTTGAGTTCCTCCGACTTGAATAATTTATTATACACGTGGAAATCTGTTCTTATGCAACCATATTTCATGGTGGAAATCAATACTTAAAATTGTTATAAAAGGATTGGTATTCAATTTAGCAACATTTTTGTTTTAATTTTAGAAAAATTGACCACATTTTAAGTAAAATATGATTGTTTTCAAGACTCAGTTTTTATATTCAGAAAAAAAGTATTAAATTTATATCAGTTTTCCTTATAAGTCCATCCGAGTTTTCCTAATTCAATCCAAACGTATCTTAGTGTGCAAAAATTGTAAGCATTCTTTTTAAATGTGTTTCTTTAATTCAATCGTAAGTTTTTAATCTGGTGGTAAAATTTCAAAATTTCTAATACATTTTTACGAAAAGAAATAGTAATTTTCATAAATAAATAGTGCTTTTGCAATAATAAATTATGCTTCGGAAACTTTACTCAAGAAAAATATATTTTCAAGTCTTCAATTTTAAAGAAGGTGGAATTAAATTTTTCGTAGTGATGATCCATCATGGACATGATTTTGGTAGGACTTTGTAGTATTCTTTATCACGTTCAAATATAGTATCTGAAATAAATATTAATATTTATTATCATCTTTTACAATATATTGAAAACTGAAGCCAATTCAAAAAATTAAAAGTGATTTTTTAATTCATGAATATTTTCTATTGTCTAAACTTAAATCAGTGAGATATCCTTAGTTGTTTTATTAATTAACTCATTTCTAGTTATTAAAATTAAAAAAATGAAGTAGCGAATCAGTGGAAGTTTTTACTGATTTAATTCAGTGATCCAATTCTCATTTATCCAAATTTAAAGAATACATTTTATTTCATAAGAATTTAATGATTCTCAGAGAATTCAACATAATACCTAAAACTGTAACAGAATAATATTAAATTATATTAAAATCAGTACAATTTCTTGTATTAAGTAAATGATCTCCATGAAATATACAAATAAATAATTTCGATTTATTTCAGTCTAGACTCGACTGTCGAAAATTTTAAGCTTCAAAATATCTGAAATTTGTTTATTTTTAAGGCAATTGCTACGTTATTGGCAAATATCTATTAAGTTATTGTTGCGGTGAATTAGTTATGGTGAAACTCTAACACAGGGCCCCTTGATATAGTTCTTCGGAGAATGGACGCCGCGCCGCATGTAGGAGTAAAAGCTGCGCGGTATGTATGCGGCGGTCACTCAGGCGTGATCATAGTCCACTCCAGCTTGCTTCTCCTCTTTTGAACATGTGTCATCATGGCTATGTTTGACCCCTGAAAGAAATAATAATATTTATTATTATCTACAAAAATTATGGGGAAAACTGTTACAAATTTGTTTAGCTGTTTTACGAACACATTTTAATCCCAAATTAAAACTATTTATTCCAGGGGACAACCGTTGACATTTACATACCCACTACATTAAAAATTACAACTATACACTACTGCCGGTCAGAATGATGTATCCAGCTCTGCGAGGATTAGGTTTTTTTTTTAATTTGAATTAAATTAGAGGAAAATGTATTTTTCTTTAACAGGTCATTTCGACTATCGTTTCAAATAAGATACTGCAAAATGTGCAAGTTTCAGTATTTTCGTGAATTATCCATAACCAGACCATTTTTCAAAATTTCATGGTTAAAATAACGACTATTTTTCAAAATGGTGGGATAATTGTAATATAACTAATTTTCAATATATATTTTATTAATTTAAAAGTATTCCAAAGAATTTCATAAAACTGATCTCTTTTCAGTATTTTTAGAACATTTCAACGGATCTGGCTCTGTATTCTCGCACAAAGGTGCTAGTTGCGCGAATAATTTAAACTATGAATAATACCAACAATAAAATAGCCTTGGAGTGAACTGAAACTTTAATTGACGGAAGGCGTCTTCACGTAAATGTAAATTCAAGTTTCCGGCGATGAATGGAGACTGAGTGTTTGGAATGCTAGAGGGGTTGAATGCCCTTAAGGTTAGAGAATTTTGGGAAACTATGCACGTAAGGGAACTAGATATTTTATGTGTACCTCAAACAAAGAAAAAGGATACAAAACCAGAAACATAGAAAATGGAGTTTTGAAAAGTAGACTTGAAATATGTTGAGGAGTAGGTCCGATTATGAATAAAATAGCGAAGCAGCATCTCAGAGATCATGAATATGTATCTCTCAGATTGCTGTGGGCTAGAATAAAAAGTAGAAATCAGAATATTATTTACCATAGCGTACATCGCCCCAGTTATTAGTGATCCGACAGAAGTAGAATACTCCTTCTGGGACACTTTAAATGATAAAATAATCATTTGCGATCATGGTGAAAACGTCATTTTACTAGGAGATATGCATGGATAGGTTAGCGTCCAACTTCAGGGGAAAGAGAGGGTGCTAGGTAATTTCGGGGATCTAAGAAAAAATGATAACGGAGCCAGATTAGTTAGCTTATTCTTATAAAAGGGCTTGTTCATTATAAATAATTGGTTTAGGCATACAATGATCCACATATAAACATGGCGTAAAGGAAATAGCCACAGTACAACAGACCTTTTCATTTAAAAGTGAAACCAACGTGACGTCATGAACAACTTTTAATGTTTCACTGAGAAAAGTGAATAGCTGGGGCTACTACCTTTTTATTAGTAAAGCATTCATTGGTTCTTAGAATTATTCAGTTAGTAACACCGAATAATCAAATAGCCGACATAGAAAGCCGTTTTTAATCCTCGTAACTAATTAAAGTTAGTAATAGTTTAGTAGCCAGAGTTACTAAAACTTTAGTCATCTGTACCACTAACGTACTTCTAAAACAAATAAAAGTAGTTGGCGTAACTATTTTATTTGCTATTTTGGTTGGTATGACTGAGAATGCGACAAACATGCCAACATATCTGCGATAAAATGACAGGGAACGTTCAGACATGGACATCATAACTTGCTGTTCACTTGAGGTCTCCTTTTTATATAAATGATGGGATTATGAGAAGTGCTGGAAAGTTTAGGCTTCGAGAATTATATCGATGTATTTGAAGATATGTATACGATATTGTAAAATTGAGTGAGTTTTATTGTAAGTCTTACTGCAGAAATACTAACCTACAGAGTGCATCTGAAAAAAAGGTCCCAGTGGGCATGGGGACATATTTTTTGGTACACTGGGATCTTTTTAACTTAGATTTCGATAGTATAGTGACAGCTATTCAAATTAGTCCCGGTAACAAAAAAAAAATAGTTATACCCACGTATAGCAGACACGACTAACTGTATTAATAAGTTCAACTATTCCCAGATAGCGGTCTTGACAAACTGAAGTAGTTACCTTATTAGATAGAAACAACTAATCGTGCCCCAACTAACAAAAATAGTTCTCAAAACTAACTAAATAGCAGTGAAATTATTTACTAACTAAAATAGTTGTCCAAAAGTTTTTATTAGTTGTGCCAAATAATCGTTTTTTTTTATTTTCTGGCAATTTTTACTTCCGTTTCGTAAGTGCTAAAAAGACTTCCCATATTTTTTTCTTTTTCCCTCTTATGAACATTGCTAGAAAAATGTAAATATCGCTTGACATGCGTCCTGGTGTTTTTCTTAAGGTAAAAGGTATATTCACTTTGTTGTTGCTGATGAAAGACTAAGAGATTAAGCCAATGATACAAGGGTCATGAGGGGTTCTGAATACAATACTGATTATTAGCTTCTAGTCTCCAAGATAACTTAGTTCAGGGATGGAGAAGAAAGAGAATCAAACCAACGAAGCATATGCGAATCAAGATTGAGAATTTACAAAATCTAGAAGTGCGAGCAGATTTTCAGAATTAGATAAACGAACGCATAGATAGGGCAACTTTGGAGATGCTTATAGCAACAAAGATATATAGGGCGCATAGACTATACTCGTATTCCGAGATATCTCTGTTAGAAGTGCGACCTGTTAGAGCAAGTTGATAAGTACTTAAATCTCGGTAGCCTCTTCACTAGTGACGGAAAGATAGATGAGGAGTTAGATAGGCACATAAACTAGGGTAAGAAGGTTATCGGTAGAGCAGGGCCCGGTATCAGAACTAAAAATATATCAAATAAAGCTAAAAAGGCAACAAATAAATTCTATATTTGTACCAACTGTTCTATACAGTGTAGAGACGTGGGCCTATTAAGAAAAGAATAAGAGTAAATTGACATGAAATTCCTACGTTTGGAAACACTAATGGACAAAGTGAGTAACGAGATAATCCTCAAAGAATATATTGCAGAAGAGATACTAGTTGATGTATGGGAAAGAATTCGGTTAAGATGGTTCGGGCATGTTGAGAGAATGAAGGATCGATGACTAACGAAAAAAGTGTATCAAGGTAAAGTCCGTGGCAGTGCGCCAAGAGGCAGGCCCTGGAAAGAATGGTTAGAATGTGTGAATGAAACCATAATTAGAAGAGACATAACAAACCAGAGAAACACGAGATCTTGCATGAAAAAGTGCATGGACGTGAAGGAAGCTAGAGAAGTATGCTAAGACAGAAAAGTATAGCGACAAATAAGTAATAAAAAGACTGTCAATAGAGTGAATCACGCTTGAAACAAAAGACCTTAAATAATAATAGGCCCGGGTGGGGAAGCTTACAAGATGACTTTGTCAGGCTCTTCACTTGTGGTGATCCTTCCTCACATTACTCCTTTCATCATCGAGTGAGGACCGTCTAAATTTTTCGTTTTTTTTCGACGTTTCTAAATTTTTACAAAATTGACTTTTTGCATTATGCTAGAAAAAAATTTCACATTTATGTTTATCAGCTCTCGCGATAATGTGAAGATATAGTTTTAAAATGCGCCCAAAACATTTAAAATGTTGATTATTTCGTATGATATTTAAAAATTAGAATAACTTTGACATTGATACTAGTTTTCAATAGCTACTTAAGAAATAGATCATCAAAAAAGAAGTAGAAGTACAATTTCAAATAGTAGTGTGATGCTATGAGCAAACATAAGCACATAAAAAAAAGTTCTTCACTGAATAATTATCTGCTTAAAAAGATTGAATCTTATCTCCTGATTATACAATATAGAAGGAGCTGACATTTTTAATAATGATTATTATTAGACCCTTCAAATTATTGATATTAATTTAAAATATTTTTCTGTACAACTTACTTATTCCACATCTTTTTTGAGCGCATTGTGATTGACGGTATCCTGTATAATCGCAACCATCAATACCGTATAAGGGATGCATTCCAGATTGCTAAAACATATCGCTTCCTTAACGGTGAAGTCTACGTCATCTGATCACGGAAATTTTCGTATTGGAATAGGATTTGGCTGTAATTCAGAATATATTTGTCATTGCTTGGCGGTGAAAAAAAACCCAACAATTGTCTTTCGAAAATTCGAAAAAAATAGTGGAGGTATGGGATTGAGTTTTTGGACAACTTTTTTAAAAATGGCGTGTCTTAGTTTCTAATTAATCGATTGAACTGTTCGTCATCTCAATTTAATTGTTTTAAGATATAGTTCAAAACCAAAAAATTAAAAAAAATTCTAGAGCTTTGTAAATGAACCTAAATATTTTGTAACGCATAGTATTCTCCAAAAGTAAACGAATGTTGTTTTCGTCCCCTTGTTTATAAAATAAATAAATGTTACAAAGCTTTTTTCAATCGGATGTAAACGATAAGTACAGAACTTTAATAATCTTTACTTTTTAAAAATTTCAAATATGAACACAATTTTTGTGGTTTGAAAATTAATTTGTCCACAGACACTTGTATTTAACCCAGTAAGCCGTGCGGCACATGGAAGATCTGATGTCTAATTTTTTTTTCGAAAACTAGTAGCAAACCCTCAATAAAAATTTTAGGACTTGCAGGACACACTCATGCACTCATATCTTCTTTTTACGAAAAATAAAATGACCAAAAATTATTTACCTTAACCTACTAATATCGGTTTCAGATACACTTGTTAACAAAATTATTTTCGTTATTTATAAAAGGATTTTTTTTTGATATTGGAAATATAAAAGTACTGCATTTAATGTTATTTTTTACGTCTTCGCGACGCGTTGATTGATCTATTAACGAAATTTCGGTGACCATTCTTGATTAATGATTAGCTACTTAGCAACTTTAAAAAAAAGTTACATTATTTCTATGAGGTATTAATTTGAGATATAAAAGTTACCATAAGTTAAAAAGTTTTTGATTCTACCTGAACACACAAATTATTTGATATTTTGGTGGGCTTTCTGATTTTCTGAAAATGAGACTGAAAATCAGAAAGAATATTTCCAATATTCGGAAAAGCAGGATCATCTCACTAGTATTTTTTACATTTTGATTCATGAGAGTCTAATTTAATGTTACAAATCTTTATTTCTAGTTTTAACGCATCTTATCCAAAAATCATAAAATTTTGCAGGTGTCTCTCTGTATGTATGAATGTCTGCAAAATATCGCCATGGCATTTTTAACTTTGATAACAATTAAAAAAGTTATATAATTTTCAAAATTTTGAAAATTGATAAAAAGAAAAAATTATATTTCTGATGGCTAAAGAAATTTCGTTCAAAATTTTTACCAGTTGTCAAATATATTTTGAAACTATCTCAAATTAATGTTTCGATTATACCAAAATTCTAAACGTTAAAGCATTTTAGAAATTTGATACGAGATTGCCTAAAGAGTTTTAGAAATTTATGTCAAACTCTTCCCACAACATTTTTAAGTGAGACCAAAATTTAAAAAGTTAGATCATTTTTAAAAATATATTATTTTTATTTTTATAAATGTGTCAGTTTGAATCTCTCTTTTTTGTAGACTTTTACAAGATTCACAAATTATTTTAATGAATTTTCTTAATTTTATGAAAATTGAAGATGTTCTGAATTAATAAATCATAGTAAAGTTGTCTTAGAACTGAAGTTTGTAAAATCAAAGCCTACGGCTCAATATCTCTGTTTAGAAATTTAAAAAGACTGTATTGTTTTATCAATATTAAATTGAAAAACATGCTCATAATTATATCTTTATTATACTTCTTATACCTCTGTTCTTCTTATATGCTGTTTAATTCTGTTGTGATTAAAAATTTTTCTTAAAAAACAAATTGAAAAACAATTTTATTTCCAATTTATAAAGAAAAAATCCTGTTCGTCAGGGGTTTACCTCACAGTTTTCGATTTAAGTTACAATAATTATAATATTAAAAAAAGTGTAATTGATCAAACTCGCGCTCAAACTTGGCGCGTAACGCCGCACGCGCGGCATGCAATGAGTTTGTGCCGATTCAGCGAAAATAAAAATGCCTTACTTCTAAACATTTAAATAAATTTACCTGCTGCAAAACTAACAGGATTAACTGTCAGATCACTTTTATTCATCATGTTTTAGCGCACAAAATATTTATAAAGATCTATGTCATAATTTGTTCTGTTATTCATATGTGGGAGTTATTATTATTTCATTATAATGAAATAACTTTTTTCAATTGGATTATTCAATTGGATTTACTAACTGGATTATTTTCAATTCGAAATAATGACAGTGTGTTTATTTGTTTGAAAGTAAAAACAACTATGGCGACATTTCCAGCGCCTTTTTGCAAGTGGGTCAAAATAGGGCAATCTCTGCACGGGATATGGACGTAGTAAAAAAAATATACGAGCGATTTGCGGAATATAATATTTAATATACTAAAACAGTTACTGGATTCAGCTAATTTATCAACTACTGATCTGTCTGTTTAGAGCGGTAACATAAAATTGCATTAATAATAAAACTAAAACTGCTATTATAAAGATCGCTCGTTTATTAAAAACGTAAATATTACATTTCCTCTCATGTTAAAGAATTGATGAATTTGATGAAATTGATGAAAAACTAAGCACGATTTTTTTTAACTAATATGGACAATATGTGCGGTGAGCTTCTACTCATCAAGACTTTATTTTGAATGTTTATGATGCGAACCCAAAAGAGCAGATAAAAAATTAAAATATTTGACTTCTACAGTAAAAACAAAGTATCAGTCTAAGGGATTATTCACATATTATGTGAGGCTGTTTTTCCTTTGTTTACATAAAGATGAGAATAAAGTTGCTGTTAAATAAAAAATGACACATGATCCATAACGTTAATTTCAGGGTACCATATACCTGTCAACTATTTTTATTCTTCTGCGTCGAAAACAATCGACGAGTTTCCCACCCAACTACGAGCGATATGAAACACCATCTTGAAATTATTTGCAACAAAATTGATACCAGAGTTTTATAGTGTGTCCTGGAAGCTGGAATTACAACATGATCATATCGATATGGTGACTATGCTATAATTTAGTCCATATTTCGTGCTAATTTATGCTGCAGAAAAAAAATTTTGTGCCCAGTAATTTTGGTCAAAAACATGTAGTAATGCTAGCTCCAGCTGAAGCCACAACTCCGGTATGCGAAACATGGAAGCTATTAGTGATGTCAAATTCTCCTTTGCACGTAAATTTAGTGCTAATTAAGTGCTCTGGATGTTTTCTATGCAAAAAATCCGGGCACGTTTTTTACCAAACTCGTGTAGTAATGGTGGCTTCAGGTGTCACTGGTATGTGAAATACGGAAACTATTAGTGATATCAAATTCTGCTTTGCGCAGGAATTTAGTGCTAATTAGATGCCAATATATTCTGCAAAAACTAAATTTTGTGCCCGATAATTTTGATTAAAAATTGTAGTAATGGTGGTTTCAGGTGATTGGTATTTGAAACTCGGAAATTATTGGTGCTATCAAATTCTCGTTTGGACAGGAATTTAGTGCTAATTAAGTGCCAATATATTCTGCAGAAACTTTATTTTGTAACCGGTAATTTTGATTAAAAACATGTAGTAATGGTGGTTTCAAAATGATTTTGATAAAAATTATTTGGCAAAAATTTAGTTTTTTCAGAATATATTGGCACTTAATTAGCACTAAATTCCTGCGCGAAGCAGAGTTTTATATCACTAATACTTTCCGAGTTTCAAATACCAGTCACATGAAGCCAGCATTACTACAAGTTTTTACTAAAAATAAGTGCCCGGATTTTTTGCGTAGCAAAAATCCAGAGCCCTTAATTTGCACTAACTTCCTGCTCAAAGGAGAATTTGAAACCACTAATAGTTTTCGAGTTTCGCATACCGGACTTGTGGCTTCAGCTGGAGCTAGCATTACTACATGTTTTTGACCAAAATTACCGGGCACCAAATTTTGTTTTGCAGCATAAATTAGCACTAAATAAGAACTAAATAAGCACTAACTTTTGTCATAGTGCCCGTATCGATATGACAATTTTGTAATTCCAGCTTCCGGGACCTAATTATTTTATGATCATTGTTACGCGGAAAGAATATAAGTTATCTGTAGATTCCTGCAGAATATTTTAGGATAAGTCCACTATAGGATTTTAGCAGCAATTACTTTAAAAATAAAATACCCAGAATCGTATATTTATTTCTGTAATTTTTAATTTTCAGTCACGCATTATGATAAAAGAGAATATTACTGTTTTCCCTATACTGAAGAGTTGAAAAACACAACAATAATTTAATAAATCCATTGAATTCTGCGAATCCTACAATATTTTTTCTGAGTTTTTAGATCTCTTGGAATTATTTGAAATCGTTTAAAATGACCTAAATTCTTTACAAAAACTTTGGGAATTTGGTAGGCTTCTTCATACAGATGGAAACTTTTGCAATCCGTCTAAATTCATTAAAAAACATTGAAATGATTAAAAGTCCCTTCAATACTATAAAGTCTTTTAAATCTTTTGAAATATTTCTTGAAATATCTTAACATCACTTAAAATTTCATTCAATTAATATTATTTTTTAAAGCTTCTAAAGTATTACATAAAGTATTTATGTACATAAATACATGTACAAATACATAAATACTTATGTAATATTATATACATAAAGTATTTGGAAATATTTCCAAATCTTTTAAAATATCTTAAATTTTTGGAAATAATTGAAATCCTTCAAAAAATCTTGAATCTGGTGGAATTCTTTAAATCTTTTGAAATTCTTTGGAACCTTTAAAAATAACTTAAAATCTTATAACTTATATGAGTATTATTACTTTATATAATAAATTCAGAAAAACTAACTTATATGAGTATTATTACTTTACATAATAAATTCAGAAAAACTAAAATTACGTGCAATCTGACATTTCTTGAATTCCTGGAAAATTCCTTAAATTTTTTTAAATTTTTTGAAAATTCCTCTAAACTCTGTAGAAATACCCTGCAATATTTTAAATCTGTTAAAATCTTTTTAAATCCCTTTGTATTTTTTTGAGTGCTGGATAATACATTAGAATCTTTCAAAATATCCTAAAATCTTTAAAATCCATGAAAATCCCTTCACTTTTTTAAAATCTACTGGAACTATTAAAAAACATGGTCAAATCCTTAAAATTCTTGAAAATCTCCTAATTAGTGTGAACGAATTCTTTGAAATCCATTAAAATATTATAAAATCCGCTGGAATCACGTAAAAGTACATGAAATCTGATGACATTCTTTGAAATATCTTGAAATATTTAAAGCTCTATGAAATCCTTTTAGATCCTGAAATGTTTATTAAAATATCATTAATAAAATCTCTGAAAAATTCTTTTAAATATTTGTAAATCTTGGAAAGTCTCTGAAATTTCTGGGAATCTTTTTCAGTAGCCTATAATATTATAAATAATATGAAATCCTTTAAAATCATTTGAAATTGAAGAAAAATCTTTAAAACTGCGTATTAACGCACATGAAGAATACTTTTTGTATCTATTGAAGGCCGTTATAAATCTATTAAAATCATCACAGAAAAATTCTTTGAAAGTTTTAAAATTCTTTCTAGTATCCCTTGAAATCATTAAAAATACGCGTTAATCTTCTAAATTCTACGAAAAGTTTCAAAATTATTACGAAAATCAGGACATTTTTTGTAATCATATCAATTTTGTTTTAATATTTATTTTAGTATATGAAATAATATCTAAACGGAAGAACGTTGTTATTGGTAAAAATAAATGAGAGATTTATATTAAAAAATTAGGTGTTAAATTTGGTTAAATGCGATTTTAAATGAAGCAAATATTTCCAATAAAAAAATTAAAGTCCATCGGTTGATGTAAAAGTTCTTCTTCAAAAACAACGATCATTCATTAAAATGTACGCAACATAAAATAAAACAAATATTGCATTGACGTACAGGCAAACTACCATTGTTTAAAAAATTTAAATAGTTGAAATACAACATTTTTAATGCATCATTCTTTTAGAAGTTTGATATAATAATAATAATTATTATAGGGTAGTATTATATTTTCATGTTAACTGTCAACACAAAATTCTTTAAATATTTTAAGCATAGCCAGTGTTTCTGTTATAACTATGGTGAAAATTTTTGGCTAACTTATGACTGTTAAAACTAATTTCATTTGTGAGTTGGAAACTTCGTAAGCCGTTGAATCAAGCGTATTCATTGCGAATTGCTTCATATGCAAGCATCTGAATATGAAATGTGAGGATTTTTCTTTGTCAAATTATATGATTTCCATCTCGTTTGCATAAGAAAAACTTAATTCCAGTTCAAAACTGACTAAAGCGGCTTTCCTATTTTATTTTAAGATTTCTACTAATTCATTCATGAAATAGCGGAGTAAAATATAGTTTGTTTGACTTTTAACGAAAGTTTTCCTTGGGCATAAAGTTAAATGGATACTTTAGTAAAATAAATCAAATACGTTATGCTAGGGTTGATTTAAAGAATATGTATGTTGAGTTTCTTTGACTTAAAGCGATTTATTTTACACGTGTAAATGTGTTATCATGCAATCACAGGGGAGTTCACCCTACAGTAGATAATGATCCTACATTAGATGATCATTTATTATAAGCACAAATATAATTAAAATAATTAACTATAATGTAATATATTAACACGCTTCCTGTTTCAACTACTTATTACATTAAATAAATGATTTAACATCCATTATTATTTTTTATTGAAGAGTATCTACTGTAAAGTCGTCTCTTCTATTTCAATGTAAGAAGAAATGCTTTAAATCTTTAGAACACAAAAGCAAAAAATTCTAAATTTTAAAACAATTTATCTGATTCTAAGTAAAAAATTTTTTGGATTAAAAGCTCAGTTCTAAAAATTCAGGCAATGAGATATTAAATTTAGACCAGTTTTTCGTATAAATCCTTACGAATTTGCTAAATTTAATCAAAACCAAGCTTAGTGCGCAAAAATTTCAAGTATTCTTTTATAGCGTGTTTTTCAAGTAGATCGTAAAATTTTCATCTGTTGGTGAAAATTCTAACCTGCTAATAAGATCATTATCATCTCAAAAATCGACCATTCATTCCGGCTGATTAAAATACTCTTGATTTTGGCATCATTTTGGTTGCATATCAAATTAATGCTCGGTCTTTCTATGTCCTCTACTTTTTCGCAGAGACCATCAAAATTAAAAGTCAAAGCATCGGCAAGTGTAATTTGGTTATTGTGAATTCTCTTTTGTTAATGCTCTTTCGGCCTTAAGGAGCACATTATTATCATTACGTATCTTGTGCTTCCCAGTCGATTTTGTGAAAATTATGAACCTTTCTATATCATGTTCAACATTATTATATTAAATGTATATTATATTCATTTTCATACCAAGAGCTGGCACTGCTTATTAAGAAATTGTAAAATAATGTACAAGCTTTTATTTTTCATGATTACTTCAATATTTTCTCCTTATTTTTCACTAACTTTTATTTTCAGCTACCCTACAAAATCTATCATTTTATTAAGTTTATATTGTTAGAATTCATAATATGCATTGTTTAGCGAAGCAAGTCAAGGAAATAAAGCTCAAAAAATAAGAAGAGGCACGATAATGTTTTTGGGTCGTCTCGGTCACTGTTTGGACCGATGAGGGTGCAAGCAGAAAACGGAAGCGTCTCAAAATAATTATCGTGCCTCTTTCTTTTGACCTTCATTTCCATGGCTTGCTTCACTGATTAACACAAAAAAGTTCGAGACTAAACGTACAACAATAAGCATTAATATTAAAATATACATATTTCCACTAACTTGTTTTTATAATTAAAAAAAAGTACCCATCCGATGAAAAACAATTCCGTTATTAAACTTTTCATTGCAACTTTCTTGTTTTTCCATAAACTAATTAATTTACTTTCAATGTGGTTTTTTTAGATTTAAACTAAAAATACGCATCCTAGAGTAAAGTGGTTCTAAGAAAATTTATCCTTAAGCATCCTATCAAAAATTGATTAACCATAAATTTGTAGATCTTCTTTGGGAGCACAATTTTCGCCTTCTCATCTTTTTTCGCGTGCTGTATAGTTTGACCGCAAAATAGAATTTTTTATTACTTTTTTTGCCGTCAAGAAGGGAGTTTTTGATTTTTCGAGAAAGATCAAAACATCGTTCTGATAGTCTAAAAGGGCTTTCAAAAAAGAATATTTTAAGTGCTATAACTCTGGTATTTTTTAGGTACTACGAATAACCGTAAATATAATTTTTTAAAATTGTGAAGAAGCGCTCTCAAAAATTTGAACGAACTTGTCCTTTAGTTTAGGATACTAAAAGAATATACCAAAGGCTAATCCAATCTCTCAACTTTTTCGAAAGTTATCGTCCTAATAAATAAAAAAAATTGTTTGACCAAGTAATTATTTGTTTACTAAATATTACATACAGAAGTTGTTAATTTATCATGTAAAAATGTTTATTAATATCTTGAAAAGTTATTCTATAAAAATAATAATATTTGTATGTACGACTTACTTTTTTCATGCTTTAACAGACACTTGAACTTGCAGGCTAATCCTTGCGGACCGATATAATTGCACTTTATTATTTTCACTCTTATTAGTGTAAAACATGAATTCACACATGGAAACATTATTTTATGTCTATGAGGAAGCAAAGTTTTCCAAAAAATTGAAACTAATTGATATGACCAATTTTAGAAAAAAATCTAAGTTGTTGTCACATCATGGTTTTCTGCAAAGGAGGTCGTGCATAAAGTCTCATTCTAAATTCTTATGATCAACACAAGAAGTAGGCGATAAAAAATTAAAATATGTGTTTATCTGTGTGACACAGAAAAATGAATATACAGATACCAGCTTTTGAATTGAATGTTAGGCTACAAAATGACTTTAGAAACTGAAACATAACAAACTTTCGTCGTTTTTTCTGAAAAATATTAGATATTTTGAAGTTAATAAATTTTCAGGCCAATCTAAATTGAAGCAAATCAAAATTATTTATTTATCCATTGCGTCTTTTTTATTTAAATGCCTTTGGTACAATTTAAATGTTTCTTTATAGAGCCTAGGAATAAGATGATTCTTAAATTTTTATAAACTGCAGTATCTTATCATAATCATTAAATGAGTTTAAAACCTTTTAATTCCATTAAAATGTGAATATCTATGCATAAATCGTACTTCATTTCAAGGAATCGAGCACGCAATATTCTACGGAAAATTGCAATTTGTATTATATGATGAATTTTAAATAATAAAATGATTCTACAATTCTACATGTAATGAATCAAAATTTAGGATTGAAAGCATTTAATTTTTATGTTAAAAATGAGAGTGTGTCAAGCCTACAGATATCAAGCTTTCTTTTGTGTTTTTTATAAAAAAAATGCCTTCCCCGGAAACATCTTCCAACAAGATTGTGGCCTTCCCAGACATAATTTCCACCAAGATAGAGAGTCTTCCATGGGCATCGATTCCCTCAACTGCATGGCTATTCAGGGCATCTCTTCCCCTCATTGCTGGCAAATGTACCCATGGACAAGTATTTTCCGGGCATATCTTACCCAGTTAAATATTAGGATCATGAGACAGTGGCATCGACAAGCAAATCTTTCCCGAGTATCACTTCCACAGTAAAATATTGAGACCAAGTTAATATAGCGTCCATGGGCAAGACTTTAAAGGCAAGTCTTCCCCAAGCATCACTTCGCCAGAAAATATTAACACGAGTCCACTGTGGCATGTTCGATTAAATCTTTTCGAGCGAATTTTCCTCAGGCATCTCTTCTTCACAATAAGACAAGGATTAGGTCCACTGTGAATGTGGCATTCACGGGCGAGGCTTCGCCGGGAATTAGTTCTCCACCTAATTCTCAGCCAATCGTATTCTTTTTTCTTTGCGAAATTTCAAATTCTATACGAAATTGGAAATATATTCTAAATTTGACCACTTAGTTCTATCATTATTTGTTCTTATTTATCACCATTATTTATTTCGTTCCAATCAATTATTTGATATATTTAATCTTAGATCCTCACACTAGGTTTGTCCCTTGAGGCCACGGTGTCATGCTCTTAATATTTCACTAGGGAAGTGATGCCCGGAGAAGACTTGTCTATAAATGCGATAGTCTCTTGGTCCTAATATTTTACTGGGGAAGTGATGCCAAGGAAAGGTTTGTCTTCCTATAACCCCTGTTTCCGGGTACTTGTTATTTAATGGGGCAAGTGATGCTCGAGGAAGGCTTGCATGTGGATAGCTTAAGGAAGACCTATACATGGGAGATTTTGACAGCATTGAGTGGAGATGCTCTTACGAGCAATGCAAAAGGTGGAAGAGATTCCTGAGGTAACCCTGCAAATAGGGAAAGCGATGCCCGCTGATAACTTTATTTATTTTTAGGTAAATGATGACGGGAAAGTGATTTATTTAGCGGGAAAGACTTGCCGTATGTAGGTTTGTCCCAACCCCATGTATTGTAATTGTTGTAATTCGTGGAGTCACCGTAGCACGATCTCTATAAGATATTAAGACTCCAATCATGTAGCGTTACCTTACACGTTACGCAAATAAGCTTCCAATACAGAATTGCAGCAAAAACGTAAATGACTTTGCACTAATTGAAGCCTTGACAGAAATTACGTTGGATAAAAAAATCTGCTTTCTTGTAGTCTTCGTTTAAACAGTGAGCATATGTTGATATGTGTTTTTAATGACATACATGCTACACATAAACAGAAAATATTTGGACTGAAATCTCTTGTTATACTATGAACATAGTATTTATCGAAATTAATATGATCAATTCGGAAATTTCAATAAATACGTCAAAAGATGTGATACACGTAAAAAGTTTTACACAAGATTTGCAGGAGTTTTTGTTTTTTCTAGAAAGAATAATATAAAAAATCCTATTTTTAG
Organism: Druon quercuslanigerum; assembly: GCA_010014905.2. NCBI lineage: Eukaryota > Metazoa > Arthropoda > Insecta > Hymenoptera > Cynipidae > Druon > Druon quercuslanigerum. The sequence goes on from JAAAKG020143596.1 coordinate 30,859, forward strand.
CATAACAGCATGAGATAGGAAAGCAAGTCCAATGAAAGGATTGTAGATTTTTATTGTAAGTTATCTTATAAAATAAATGTACGGGTCATTACATGGAGAATTACCAATTTAAATTGGAAATTTTTGAACAGGTTTGAATAGTTTCATGCATTTAAGATTTTTTGCAATCATTTCACTATTCAACATTAATAATAATAATACAATCAAAAATTTTCATTTTAATACTCCGCATAATAAAGTACGATAACAGTTTCGACTTACTTATTTTTGCACAATAAGACACTCACGCTATTTTATAAATATTTGACATTTATCACGGTTCTTATGAAAGGACATTTAAAGCTTACTAAGGCACTTTGATACATATAAAACGAAACAAGGTAGATGTTACCTTCATAACTGAAGAACATTAGTCCCCGGGAAATAATAATTTTCGAATTTGGGAAGTAATTTTTTATTCATACAACTTTAAAAAATGTTAAAAAATAATGGTTTCTCTTTTTTAAATTTGAATCATTGAGCTTTCCATGTTGATCTGTGAAATTCATTATTCTCAGAGAACTATACGAATTCGGTTCACACGAATTATATAAAAGATATATAAAAGTTATGGAAATACGTAGAGAAATAAATTTTTTTTTAATCTTAAAATTGTTGCAGATTATTATTCATGTACATTAAATTCAGCAAAATTTCTTTTACTAAGTAAGTGTTTCTTATAAAATATACAAAAGAGTAATTTCGATTCACTTCAGTTTGGAATTGATTCAAAATTTCTTTGAATATCAAATTTTTGATATTTCAAAAAAACAATTTCGGAAAATAATATTGATATTTATTTTATTCTTAGAATAATGATTGCTACTTCTATAGACAATTATTTTTCCCTTGTAACACAAATAAAAGAATATTTTCATTTTGTATTTGCTATTTCCTGTTTGTATAATATACGCATCTGGATCTGAATGTTAAGCCAACATAAACGCTCGTTGACATCGTCGTGCGTAGATATAGGTATATATACGCACGACCATAATTTCAACGAGCGTTCATATTTTCTAAATATTCAGATTCAGGAAAGCTGTTTTACAACTTACTACTTAGTTTACTACTTAAACTTCAAAATATCTGATATTTGTCAAAATACAAATTCCACAAAATTATTTTGAAACATTTTATTTTTTAAGTAATTGCAAATTCGCTAACGGAGTTTTTTTTGCTCTGGACCTGATTTTGTGAGTAAACCCTTTATCTCCGCATCGGCATACCGTAAATTTGCATTGAAATAGTGAAATTGGTGGGTAAACATTTGGCCATCTGGTTCAAAAAATAAAAACTTGAAAGAGAAGTAGAAATGGTAAAGTATAAAATAAAGTATGAACAAAAATATAAGTAAAGTAATGAAGTAGAATTTTTAAGATTTATTCTAATGTTTGTTTAAAAGTGTTGTTACGATGGTTTCTTCAGAGTTTAAAACGATTATTGAAGAATAAAAATAAGTATTTGTCGAAAACAAATGGTTATGCATAGAATCTCCATCTTATGCAGTGAAGGAACACATTTATTGTGAAAAAAGTTTTAATTAATACAGTAATTAATGCAGTAATTATTTTAAGCTTATCATGTGTTGAAATTTACTATAAATATGAACAAATTTTTTTATTATAAAAATATTTTTGTTACGAAATGTGTGTTTTTTTTCACTGTAGAATGTAAAACTTCCATTTAGAACACTTACTTTTGGATAACGCCCTCTTTTTATTATTCAATAATTTGTTTAAATTTTAAAACAAAAATCGTGAAAGCTCTTTGATTTAACAATAAAAGTGCATCCTTATAATTATTCTGCCTTCTCTTCTTAGTTCGGATTTTTGGCACCAAAGGGAGACCAGTTTCCTTCCCAGTTCTCGAATATTCCCCTTTATGTTCCCATTGGGCCTCTGAAATAATTAGTAATATGTATTGTTATCTGAGCAAAGTTGTGGGGAAAAGTAAAACATGTTTTTAAACTACCTTATGCAAATAATTCTTAATTCCTAAATACTAGTAATCTACATGCATATATATATATATATATATATATATATATATATATATATATATCATACCTTTAGGCGATTATGATAAAAATTACATGAATATTTTACGGTGGTTTTAGAGAAACCTCATGATGATATGTTTCACACTCTTTCTCTAATTATTTTTCTTACCAAAATATTATTTAAATTTTATATCTATGGTATTTTAAACTTCCCAGTGATTAGAGAGAGAAAAATATACATTTATGCTGACAGGTATCTAAAATGATGTAGAAATTTACATTTAAAATGTGAGCGCAAGAATGTTAAAAAATACTGATTATTTTGGACTTGGTTGGCATCATGTTGGTGTTGGAAAATATATGATTGTGAGGTTTTTATCAAAATCCCATAAAATACTATTTTTATCATGAATAGCCTACAGGTATGATGTTTTATTATTTCAAATGCGATTAAAATTTTTTCTTAAAAACATTAAAATTGAGGAGCCGGATCGTATAAGGGCGTATAGAATTTTCTCGTGCGAAATCATAGTCCCCTGGAGGCTTCAAAACAAATTTTAGA
>JAAAKG020143598.1:0-11325 GCA_010014905.2 Druon quercuslanigerum
CCCTTCAAAGGGTTGTATCTTTCACAAATGTATATCTCTGTTATATGATGCATTGAAAATGTTGTATTTTATGAATAAAATACAACATTTGACAATATGTCATGAGCTGTTTAGTCGTTATCCCCAAAAATGTTCAACCTTTTTCACCCCTAATAACCACCCCTTCCGAAGGGATGAAAATTGAAGAAAATGATCCTTCACTTTTATGACTTTAAGAAACAAATTTGTGGACGCACAATTTTTTTACGTCTTTTTTTGTAAAATAAAAAAAATATTTAGCTCTCGTGCACCTCTAAAACTACCCCCGGATAGGACCTAGTAACTGTATGATAACATGAAAGATCTTCTTCGAATGATCAAATATAAAGAGCACGAATGGAAATTATCTGGTGATCTTAAGATGGTAACATTGTTATTAGGCCAGCAATCAGGTTACACAAAGTACCCTTGTTTTCTGTGCTTATGGGGTAGCAGGGATTCAAAAAAGCATATACAAAAAAAGTGTGAAACGTAGATCAGAATTACAATCTGGATCCCACAACGTTATTCGTGAGCCTTTAGTGGACAAAAACAAAATCTTACTTCCACGTCCGCATATACAACTAGGTGTAATGAAGCAATTCGTAAAGGCTTTGGATAAAGAAGGGGAATGCATTCAATACCTAGGCAAGGTGTTTCCACAAATTTCAAATTCCAAATTGCTAGCAGGTATTCAGTGGACCGCAAATCCGAAAAGTCATTAAAGATCCAAATTTTATAAAAACTATGACAGAAGTACAAAAAGAATCTTAGTTGAGCTTCAAGAAGGCAACTGAAAATTTTTTAGGCAATCATAGGAGCGCTGACTACAAAGAAGTAGTTCGGAAAACGGTTGACAACTTTCAAAAAACTTCCAAAGAAGAGAGATACCAGGGAAGATGGGATGTCAGTATGATGGCTGACTATTGCTGGACTTTAAAAGAAGATTTACCAAAAAAAAAGAGGGTGAAAAAAAGAAAAAAGATGCCATTGCGGAGGACTTTTGAAAATAAAAGAGCACGTTATCATAAGAAAATCTGAGCCATGGCAAGCATTCGAGACAGTATCCTCTCCAGGAATTGTGGGCAGGGTAGTTTTTCTAGGGATCGTTTTTGAGAGTGCAGAGGGGTTTAAAATTTTTGTATTTGGATAGCAGACTACTTAGAATCTATCTGTACAAGAAAAAAACAATAAATGAATTTTGAAACATGAAATTGTAAATACTTTGAATATAAGATAGCAAACCCTATCCGGGGGTAGTTCTTGGGAGCGTAAAGAAAAAAATTGGTGTATTTCAATAGCTGACTAGTCATATCTAGTCTTCTTCTAGTGAACAGAAATGATACAAAATTAGTCATTCTTGCCGCAACCCCAAAGTCCTTTAGGTTCTGAATCAAGACCCCAGAGAGGACCGAGTTTAATGCGCCCTTAATATAGGTAGCAAGAGCTAGGGTGAGTTCACCCTCTCCTAAACCCCCCGTAAATCTCAGTAGTGACTGTCGAGACACAGTCCACGGCAGAGCTACCTCTCCTGAACCCGTACTGAAATCTCAGGATCCATTCCTCCTTCTCAGCTCTGAACTCCATTCTGCGCTAAACCAATATCTTAAACAATTTACACATGGTAGACGTCAGGGACCGCATAGTACGCCAGATTCGATTAAAATCACTCGAATGGTTGAGAGAATCACAGAATTGGCGAAAAGAACAATACTTCTCATTTCGAAGGGTTCTCTTAACTTCATTGTTAACCTGTCTCGCCTCCAAAACACCCTCTCTGGACTGATTTTCAGGGAAATTCTTCAAAGCTACACACCTCCTCGACAACGCAGCATCACTGTCCTTATTCCACCAAAGTGGTTGGGTCCTACGTCTGCCTTTACACGAGTTCGATCGATAAGCGCCGAAATCAACTAGGATGCGAAACGTCGTCATAGACCGTCTAAGAACTTACGCCCTTTTCCAAAGCAAGGACCAGATCCGGGATGAGCTCCTCTGCACCTTTCTTAAACAGAGACCAATCAAGGTTCTTGACATTGAAAAGATTTGAAATTGAACCGGATGTCGATGGAGTTTCGTCCAAAGCGCTCACAACCGGAAACTGGACAGAGGAGAAAGTGTCCTCAGAAACCGCGACCGAAGACAAGTGGGCAAGAACAGACAAGATAAAGATCAAGTCCAAGTTCGCACCTGAACTACCAGGCATGGAGAGAAATGTCGGGCAGGATTCATTCAGTGGGATCAAATCCCAATTCTAGACAGCAAGGGAAAGCTCTTTGTCACTTAAATTTTCCCACTCGGAACCCTACACAGGCGAGTGGGAGTTGAAATCTCCGCATAGGAGGATAGCATCACAACCATCGGCACTGCCAATGACATCACACCAAGAATTGTAGCCTGTAGTGAAAAGCGGAGCAGAATAAACCGAAAAGACAGCAACAGATCCAATGGACGTAGTAACCACAATTCCAAGGGCATCAATTTCACTAAGCCAATAACCACTTAAATTCATGGAACTAAAAAGTTGGTCTTTCCTAATTAATATAGCCGAGCCACTACCTTTACCTTGAGAATGGTCACACTTGTGAGTGATATAGCCGTGAAATTCCCAGGCATAATCAGAGGTGAGCCAAGGTCTCAGTTACGCACAAAATATCCAGACCAAATCGGACAACATTTTAGGGGGTAAAAAAAACTTAAAGTATAATAATAAGAATAATTGGCTACCTAGTATTAACCGCTATGATACAGCATGCAAAAAATAAAAGCACACAAAGCTCATCAGCCAAGTTATGAAAAACTAAGGAGCAAACGAAAAAAGAACAATGTTATATCGAGTGGGTCTTAGATCTCTGTCTAACAGACACATTAAAACGATGATCAGGGTGCGGGGACGAGTGGGGGGGGGGCGTTCTAATGGTTGCTTCAATGTCACCAAAAGGCGCAAGGCATTGACCACCGTAGAGAGGGCTATGCGGGAGAGATTTGGTAGAGTTCATACTAGCTTGAGACGCATTGATCAAGTTATCAGCAATCTCTTCTACACCAGAGTAATTACGAACCTCCAAGTCATCAACCAATTCCATCACCGTGGGAGCAGAAGAGGGAGCTTCCTCAACAGAAGCAATAGCAGGTCCAGCCGGGTCGGGACGAGCAGTCGAAGGGCAAGGGAATGCCGGAAAAATAGTCGGCCCATCAATCCCATGAGCTTCCTGTGGGGTAGAGCTCATCCTGAGCTGAGGACTAACAATACCCCGAGACTGGAGAGCCTCCTTAGCCCGATTGAAACCTCAGTCGTTGCAGTATCTAAATCGCATTATTTTAAACTCCTACTCGTAGACCGGACATGTCCTTGAAGAAGTAAGGTGCGAGCTCCTACAGTTAGCGCAACGGCTATCAATGAGCTTGTTAATGCACTTATTTGCTCGGTAGAATTCTCCACAACATTTGCAGACTGGTCTAATACCCCTACACTGGTCAGCAAAATGCCTGAAACGCTGATACCTAAAACATCTGCGAGGAGGAGGAATATGCCTGAAACGCTGACACCTAAAACATCTGCGAGGAGGAGGAATAATAGGAGATAGGGAGAGAGAAGGAGAATCCTGGTTGATTCCGCGCCTAACCGCGACTTCAGCTTTCTTAATAGAAGGGTCCATGCGATTATAGATGTTATCCGCAGAATAGGAGATTGCATCGTCTCTGATAAAGGCCTTTCTCTTAATCAAAGAAACAGGGATAAATAACCTATGACCCCAATCTTAAGGTCCGGAGAGTCAAGCAGACGATTGGCATCCCTTCAATTGTCGCATAAAATCTTTACTTGGTTTTGACCATTTCTAAAAATTCTCCTACCCCCACCGATAACGGCGACAATAGAATCAGAAAGGGCAACGGCATCATACCTGCCCATACTTCTGTTAGGATTTGCATTTTCCATGAGTACAATATAGATATAGAATTCCGAGAAGTGAATATTGTAGAAGTCCGGGTCCCTAGCCCAGAGGAGAAAATCCGGAGTGATATTGTCCTGGAAATGAGGAACAGCTGGTCCAGAATACTTGGTCTATTCCTCCGGGAGAACACAAGGGAAGAACACAGATCCCGCGGAGAAAATGTCTCTTCTATTTGCTCCGCTGTAAGCAAGGAAGAGAAAGGATGAGTCTTAATCGGGGAAGAAGAGGAAGAAGGAGAACCCCTTTTCTTACTCTTCCTAAATTCCTTGAGATCCATGGCCTCCTGAAACTGCTTAGGAGATCAATGATTTCTTTTTTTATTATTTGTTCTTATGAAAGGTGGACGCTTATTCGCAGGAGAGAATAATTTCGACCCACTGACACCAGAGTTAAGTGCATTAGTTCCAGGAACACCTTCCATCGCCGCAACAGTACGGTCTCCAGGACAGGGGTCCCTCCGTAAATCTACCTATAGGGGTTTATTGAGGCTCCCCTTGGATCAAATTCCTACTCACGCCCGTAGATCTTACAAAAGAAGACAGGGATCGCCGCCGAATGAGTTAAACTAAAGAATGAGTGAACATAAAAACTAAAATAACAATCAGTGTAGAACAAGACATGACAAGGATATAGATAAAATAGCCAAATAAATAATAAATTATAAAAAAAAAGCAAGGTGCGGAGGTCAATTGACATACAAAAGAAAGCAACCTGAAAATAAATTTCACTGAAAAGAGGGAAGATTAACAAGTAAAATGGAGGCAATTAAGGAGAAACACTTTCAGAGTCGAATGGAGGAAGTAATAAAAGGCAACCTGACAGCAAGGAAGGGTTGAGAAACATAGGCTAGTTAGTTTTTAGAGGAAGAATAAGGGAGGTATAACAGGACATAGTTTTGCGGGAATTGTGAGCACTGAACAACCATAAATAAAAATTAGGCAATATTATACTTAACACATGCATCCGATATTGGAACTAAGAGTGGAATCGTAGGAAAAGCCGCAAAAGAATTTGACGTCAAAGTTACGTACCCATATGCTACTAGCATCGCACAATAGACATATCTTCTATGATAGTCTGCATCCTAAAGGAAGTCAAACATTGTTTATAATTGAATTTTCTGAATGTTTATTAGGGCGGAGTAAACACGATTAAGTTAGTCGAATCGTTTCAGTTAAGCGAAAAATATTTTGGGTTTCGCATCCAAAAAAAGTAAAAAAAAAAGTTTTTATGTCGGTTAATATCTTCTGTTCCCTTTTTTGATTTTAAAATTAAAATTTTTGAAAACTCCAAAAAATGTCCCTATTGCTTCAAAACTTATGAAAATTTGTTTTAATTTGCAGTTTTTGCTAGTGAATATTAATAAAAAATTATAAATTGAAAAAAATATTCAGCTTAATTTAGAATTTTCCGAAAATGGCAAAAAACATGTTTTCGTTGGATTGAGTCCTATGCACATATTATTAAAAAAGTTGAATATGTCGAACCTGAAATTTCTTCAGCTTCAATGAAAGAAACATAATTTAATTTAGTTTTTTCGAAATAAATTTTTTTAGCGATGTTTCCAGCGTTTAAAAACGGCTGCTTTTACGTTTCTCTTGAGCGATTTTGAGAACTTACTTTGGCCAAGCTTTCAAACTCCAAAAATTATGCTGCTATTATGGCAAAAATATATTTTCGTAGCAATAAGAATTTTTTAGATTTATTGTGGGGCATATTTTTTTGCATATATGGGCATAAAAATCGACTTGCCCCCCTTTCCGATATTCGCTGAAAAAACAGGATACTAATGACAAATTTCCACCATGCATTATCAAAGCCCCTTCCCATAGGGGCACGAGTATGCATATAAAATGGTTCCATTAGATTGTTCCTACGAAAATATTGATTTGCTGTAGTAACACCATCATTTGTGCGTCTGACAGCTTGGTCTAAGCAAGTTGTCCAAATCGCTCAAAAAAAGGTAAGAATGACCAGTTTATTACATAATGTTTTATACATTGAAGCTGAAGAAATTTCAAGTTCAACGCATTCAACGTTTTCCAAAATGTATGCATAGGAGTCAATCATAACAAAAAATGTTTTTTAGAAATTTCGAAAAATTCCTAATGAAGCAAAAAAAATTTTACTAACTTATAAATTCTTATTATCATTTACTATAAAAAACTGTACATCAAAAAAATTTTCCATAATTTTCGAAGCAATACGGAAATTTTCTGGAATTTTTAAATCAAAAGAAGGGAACAGAAGATATATATAATATTTGATGAAATCGTATGTATCTTATTCCCAATTAAAAATTTGTTTAATTATGATTTGAAATTATATTTTAGGAAATTTTTCAATTTATTTCTGAGTAAACTGAGAACCAGTAAGAATAATCGAACAATGCGAATTTATTCATAATAGGAATAATATTGATATATGTACTCTAATATTTTTTTTAAGTAAGCACAATCAAAATTCTTCTGGCAAAAGTACTTACGTCAAAATAGTTTTTATTACCTTCAAAATTTTACTTGAAAATTTCAGGAAAAGTAAAATTGCCAGAAAAGATCTGACTATTCACTACTTCATCGCAGGTAGCTTGTCAGTCCCAGAAAGCTCGCTAAGAATTTCCTGACTTATCAAGAAATGTTTTAAAGTACATCATTTGTGACTTTCAGCTCAATTTATTTATATTTTTAGTCGCCATAATTCATAGGTCCCGAATTTTTAATTGTGAAACCGATAATTTGAAAATTAGAAAAATTTATTGTTGAATTTTAATCGAATTGTTGAATAGTTCACGCCACTAGGCCCGCAGATGGGTCAGTTAAAATGAATGAAAATTTGTAAATATTTTGTCTTACATTTCGCAATTGTAAGTGTAAAAAAAATTCAGAAATTATTGGAAAGTTTAAAAAACGTTTATATTTTCACTGTTTGGTTGAAAAAAGTAATTCGTAAATTGGCTTAAATTAGTTTTTAATAGCTTTTAAAACTTTTAAAAACCACTAAATATAAGGATTCCATAAGATTTTTGAAATGTTAGAATATTATATTAACAATTCAGCTACGTGCTACCTCAGGATATTTTTCGATTCACTTCTAATTTTTACCGATCAAAAGGGAACCAAAATAAATTTTTTCAGTGCTAATCATTTTTTGACTTCCATATTTTTTCGACCCACCCTATCCATACATATGTAGAACATGTTCTGAAATTTGTGAATAATTATTATTTAAGCAATATAAATAAAAACCTGCCTATATGAAACGACTGTGATTTATTACCTATATAGTACTCGTATACATTTGTTGTTTTTTGTATCAGGTCGAAACGCCTAATGCGAAGATTCTTTCTGTTCTTTATAGCAAAAACTATCATATATTACAAAATTTCGGTTACATATGACATTTTTTTGCCGTAATTGACAGGATGGAAGAGACATGTGTATGAATAATATATTGATATATTATACTCGGGGAACCACTTTAAAAAAATGCACTCTAACTCTACCTCCTGGATGGCGAGGAAAGGAGTTAAAATAATTTTATGTTCAACAAAAATGTCCTTTTGCGAAACAATTTTGTTGGTAATTGCAAAAAATTTACAAGAAACAATAATGCAGTGAAAGAAAATAAATTATTCTATTCAATCCACTAGAATTATTCCTAAAAATCTGACCGCAGATCGGGCACATTCTCAACGAGCGCTGCGCGCTACTGTTGGTTCTCGCGCTTCGCGTTCGATAATGCATTTAACTCGTGCTACGCGCTCAGTTTTTGCATTTCTCCCACATTTGTGCACAGACCTTTTTAAATTAAAGGTCAAAGCATCGGCAACTGTAATTTGATGATTGTGAATTCTGATTTTTTCAAGCTCCTTCGGCTTTAACGAACACATTCTCGTCATGCATCTCGTGCTTCGCACTCGATTTTGTCTGAAATGTGAACTTTTTTACATCATATCAAATGTATATTATGTAACGCTACATTTTAAATGAAACAAAAAATTTAATTTAAAGGTCTCTAAAGAGCGCACATGGGACAAAGGCTAACTGATTCAATGTAAGTGAGTGAGACACTATAAAGATAAACGGAATATATATTCCAAACGCAAAAGGGAAACCTCACTGAACGCTAAGCGTTTCTGGCTAAACGATAAACGCAAACCTCAACACTTCAATTAAAAGGTTTAACCTTAACTCAAAACACGCGATAATCCAGAAAAGAGATAAAAATATAAAGAGTGTCCAACGGATAAGATAATCAACAGACAAAAATATATATATACTTAAAATCAGGAAAGTAACCGTAACCACAAAAGTTAATCTAAGAGAAAAGAGAAAAGCAAGAAAGAGAACAAAAAGGACTAAAAGATGGCCTAAACAAAATATTAAAACACAAAATTAGGGGCGATAAATTGCTAGCTCAGCCTAAACTTAAAATTGGTAGAGGGGAGGGTACGGAATTACAAAGCTCGCATTTTCAGAATCTTAATTAGAATCCGTTTATTTAACATTTAACAAAAGTGTAGTGCGATATTACCACCAGAGATTCTGAAGCGGTGGCCATAAAATAACAAACAATAACAAAATATTTACTTTATCCAATTATACAACAGAGTATGTTTTTGTCATACTAAAAGGAATAACGCGTGAGACAAAATTTATCAGATAGTCATCAAAACAAAACAAATCGTGGCTATCGATATCCACTTAAAGGTAAATACGAACATAGAATGGTGGAAATCAATTACAAGTTACACTATAATAGAAGTACACATTTGTGGGGGATCGAGAAAGTCACTTCAAAGAATAATGAACTACGCATGTCGGTATTCAAAATAAATTAGGGCAACCGACACTGACTTAAATAAAATGGCGTTTGTTAGGAATTTCGGTATTCCAAAATAATAAAAGGAAAAGGGGAAAACAATAATATATTATATGGGCCGGTACAAGATAAGGACACATTTTGATATTCTATATAAGAAATTTAAATTTCCAGGTACAAGTTAAAACACATTTTCATATTCGATATAAGAAATTTATATGGGCCGGTACAAGTTAAAACACATTTTTATATTCGATATAAGAAATTTATATGGGCCGGTACAAGTTAAATCACATTTTGCGACATTCGAGACAAACAATTTAGGGCAACACGGCACTCCAGATATATAAAAAGGTTTACACCGACATTATAAAAATAAAAACTTTAAAAAAAAAGTAATTCATTGATGGTAGAGCCAAGGAGTTCAGAGTTATGCGTCCTGAAGGGACGCTACTTAGCGTGGTCGAAGCGGCTTGGCTAAACCATTGAAGGAAAACAGTTCCTACCTTACACGGACGTTGGCACGAGACAGGCTTCGAGGTGACGCCCGGAGTTTACAGATGCTAAAGAGACCGATTCTAGTGCTTACCGTCGTATTAAAAGAACGCACGAGTCACATGATTTTGGGTAGGGCTGACGCGCGGGAACTTAACTTCCCAATTCGCAACGATCACGAGAGAGATAACTGATAAAGGCCGCTTCCTATTCGTCCATGCGTTCGTCCTTTCTTCTCTTCTCCAGCTCTTACCAGCCGCCGTAGTAAGAGAGGCGAGAATCACTGCTTTCCCGCTCCCCAGGGCCGGCTGTATCCTGGTGTAGGTGGAGAACGAGGAGCCCCTTTCTCCTTACTGCAGATGCGGAGTGGACTCTTCGATGCTCCCGATAAAATAAAAATAAACACGAGGCATTAAAGGCAAGGAATGTCTGTTCACAACAAAGCATCCATTTAGGTAATAATAAATGTAGGCGAAGTTACCTATTTTCGTAGAAAATTCCATGGTAACTGTTTCGGTCTACCCACAACAGGAACGCGCCTTGTATCTCGGATGACCACTATTCAATTTTTGCGATCCCTTCCATCCTTTATTGGCAGTACAGATAATGCTGCCACAGATGTCTAAAGGGGTTGCCGATAACAAAATTAATCCATACTATCCGATATGAGTAGAACTGACTATTCTACTCCGGATATAAGAAGGATTAGCGATAAGAAATCCAGGAGTTTATGTGGGAGTCGTGGAATTGAAGATATGATGAAGTCGAGACGGCGATGGATCTTGATCGAACGTTTGCGTGGGTGGTAGAAATCCTTATAGCTCTCACTCGAGACCGCGGAATTAAGAAATTACAATCAAATTAAAACACCCCTAGATCCTTAAAATTAATAACAACAACGACCAAAAAAAATCGTATACCCTAGAGTAACAAAATCAGACAAATAATAAAATAAATAAAACAAGTATAATAAATTAAAAACATAACAAAATATAGGAGTGCCGAATTTTTCTACTCTCGGCGTAAACACGAGAGCTTTATCCCAAAAAATTATTTAAAAGAGAATCTGTGAGTTGCAGAAAATCTGCAACGTCACAATTATATTTATTTCCGTACCTCGGGCTGGTACTGTCTATTCAGATATTACAAAATATCTTGTTTCTATAAGTAACAAAAGTGCGAAACCTATTAAAAAAACTATTTTGTTATTAAACATTTTATTGCCACTTGTGTCATTTTTCCATAAATTTAATTGTTTAATTTTAATTTTTTTTCGATTTAAAATAAAAATACGCATCATAGCGTAAAGTGGTTCTAAGCAAATTTCTAAATATAATGTAGGGGAAAAATTTTGTTAAATAAAATGTTATTGTAGCTTGTATCGTCTTTCCAGAGTTTATTTTTTATTTTTAAAGTATTTTTATAACAAGAGCTTACAACAATTTTTGAGATCTTTTTTGGTTGAACAACTTTCGTCTTATAATTTTTTTTCGTCTCTTGTTTCATTTTTCTAACAATTGAATTTTTTACTTTTTAATCTTATTTCTTACGATTGAAAGACAATGTACTCGTCCTTTATAAAAATTATGACTGAAGAATTTGTAGATCCTTTTTGGGCGAACAACTTTTCTCAATTAATTTTTTTCGCCTTACTTTGTTTTATCAAAAACTTTATTTTTTTATTTCTTATGTTATTTTTTACGATTAAAACAGAAACTACGCGTCTTATTAGAAAATTATGTTTGACAAATTTTTAGCTATTTTTGAAGGATTTTTTGTCTATTTATTTTTTTCATAGCTTGTGTCTTTTGACCAAAAACTTAATTTTTTTATTGCTAATGTTGGTTTTTACGAATAAAATAAAAACTACGCGTCCTATCAAAAAGTGCCCAAAAACAAATTTTTAGATCTTCTCTGAGTGCACAATTTTTTTAAAACCATTATTTGTCGTATCTCGCATAGTTTGATCGCAAAATGGAATTTTTTATTTTTCATTATTTTTTGTCCTGTCAAAATTTGAATTTTCGATTTTTCA
>JAAAKG020143599.1:0-11325 GCA_010014905.2 Druon quercuslanigerum
GAATCTTCTCTCTCAATCTTGTGGAATTTCTGCAGGCAGGATGCCACTCACTGCCGGTAGGCAGGGTTATGAAAAGGCCTTTATGTTTCAAGAAACGAAAGGACAAAAGATTAAAATTACTTTTCGCATTTGAATAAAATAAATGTTTCTTGAGCAAATAATAAAAAATTCAAGGTTCTGATGAAAAATTCAAGGTTCTGATGAAAAATTCAAGGTTCTGATGAAAAATTCAAGGAGAATTCCAAGACGCCATTAATGAATTTCATGACAACGAAGTACCTGAACAAGCCCGAGCATGGATCAACGATCTGAAAAATTAAAAACAGCTTCAAGGATGGTATGATTCAGTGGCATTCAATGTGGCCAAAGTTCGCTTGTAAATTGGAGCTTGGAAATGGCTTTTGGGTAACCCAGTTGTCATTACCACTTTTCAAGTATTTGAATATGCTTTTGTGGCAGCATTCACATATGCGCGCACGCGCACTGAAAAATTGAAGTCAATGATGACACGTACGCAGACGGCTCGCGAAAGTCTTCAAGATTATTTACTCGACAAAATCTGGTTGTGCAATGGATTATGTCGCAACTGGATTATGGTCACATGATTTTTCCCAGTATCTACTTGGCAAAAACTGCGAAACTACCCACGCAATGCTGCAGGATATGGTGAAAATTGAGAAAATCTACTAGAGTCGCCGAGAGATAGCAGTGGAACGCCAGCACGGAAACAAGAACGGGACGCAGAGTCAAACGACCTTAACTTGGCGCGCTAGTTCAACAAGAGCTTCAGCACCCAGCTCAACACAATAAAATGGAGGTGATCCCAGATGAAACGTCGCAGCAGAGTTTTCAGTAGAAAGACGAGATTTGAGAAAATGTTATAATTGTAATGAGGCATCTGGCGCGTGAATGTCAGGAACCGAGGGGGCAAATAACCTGTTACAAATGTAAACAACCGGGGACATGTTGCGTTGCAATGTTCACAGAAAGAAAATAAAGTCGAGATAGAAGAAATTAATAAAGTTTATAACAAATCGATTAGTAAAACATAACAAAAGTTTAAACGCGAATTGACAATGGGTTTATCGCAGTTGATAGCGCTAATTGACATGGGATCGTCTGTGTGTACGGTGAAATATTCTAGAGTTTCACTAGAAGGAGGGGAAGTAGTTGCGGCTGATAAGTTAACACTTGAACCGTGAGAAGTAAATTTCATTAAAGTCTGTGTCAATAAGTAAGAAATAAAAATGCCCGTAATTAATGAAAGCGATAAAAGAGTAAAAGTGAAAATCGGGAAAAAGATTGAGAATGTGAAACGCATTGAAGACGTTCATGACGATGAAGTGTTCACTAAGGTAAGTGTGACAAGCGAGCAGAGAAGCGAGTTGATGAATGTGTGTAATTCCTACCGTGATTGTACTGCTAAAAAAGTAAATGAAAGCGGAAAAATTTATAAAATGACTATGAAAATTGAACTTGAGAAAGAAGCTTGGATTAATTTAAAACCGTATCGCTTGAATGCTCGTGATTGCGCTGACCTCGAGAAAATCGTGAACGAATACAAAGAAGCAGGCATTGTCACTGAAACCGACACAGCTTTTGCAAGTCCAGCTTTTATAAGACGTAAAAAAATGGTACTGCGCGAATGGTAGTAGACTATCGGAAATTAAACAAGATTACAAAACCAATGACTTATCCGATGCCGAATTTTGGCAATTTGCTTGAAGAGCTAAATGACGCTAACATTTTTATTACACTCGATCTAGCGTGCAGTTATTTACAGATGCCTTTAGATGAAGATTCTAAGCAGTATACAGATTTCACGACAGATACTCACACTGGGCAGTTTGAGATAGCTATGTTTGGTCTAGCTGACGCGCCGCGATATTTCGCTAAATTGATGCAACGAGTTCTTGGTCGTGCGCGTAGACAAGGCATAGTTTTCCCTTTGTTATTGATCAACGTGCAGAAAATCTTAGACATGTTAGGAGACGCAAAACTCACTCTGAATATAGGAAAAATGTCGATTCGATATGCGCCAAGTAGAGTATCTAGGATATATAATAAGTAAAGGAAAAATATTACCCAACCGAAAG
This sequence comes from Druon quercuslanigerum, assembly GCA_010014905.2. Lineage (NCBI taxonomy): Eukaryota > Metazoa > Arthropoda > Insecta > Hymenoptera > Cynipidae > Druon > Druon quercuslanigerum. Next base: position 2,097 of record JAAAKG020143599.1, read on the forward strand.
AAAAGCACGAACTCCGTAGATTTATTGGACTAGCAAACTTTTTTAGACGATTTGTGGTAGGATTTGAATCAATAATCTAACCTTTAACTAATTTCTTCAAAAACGAAAGTGCTTTCGTCTGGGAGTCGACACAGGAGCAGGCTTTTACCGAAATTATAGCTAAACTAATCTCGAAACCAGTCACACAGAGCAGCATACAGATGCTTCTTTATTATGCTTAGGAGTTATCCTATTATGAGCGGACAAAGACGAACCGTTATAATTGGTGTATGTGATCAGTAGAAGCACGACAGAAACGGGAGCGAAATATCAGTCTAGTCGTTTAGAGTTGATGGCGATACATTGAGTGCTACAGCGGTTGCAATCGTTTTTAATAGGAATAACATTTGTCATAGTAACCGATTGTCAAAGTCTAGTGCATATAAATTCTTTGGTGAACGAAAAACGCAGATTGGAAGATGGCTGAGCGAGCTGTCAGAATCCGAGCTTGAAATAAATATCGCAGTGGCGTACAGATGGCACATGTTGATGCTCTCCCCCGGGCACCAGTTGACAGCGAATCGACAGTGAATTTCAAAGTGTTAAGTGTACAAACTCCTGAAGATGAAAATCTCGTTTTTCAGCAAACAGATCCGAAGATGTTAGAGATAGTTAACATTTTGAAAAAGAAAGTCAGAAAAAGATAAAGTTGAAAGAAGTACAGTCAAAAACTTTGTGGTAAACGGGTTATTGTATCAAAGAGTTTTACGCAATGGGAAAGAACTCGAGTTATATGTTGTACCGGATGCGATGTGTAAGTGTATTCTAGCTCAACACAAAGCAGGGCTGCAGGAAGGCGAACTACATCCATAGAGTTAATACAGATAGAGGATACAAGCCAGCTTGGGGGCCGTCCTGGCGGTAGAGAGAGAAAGAGAATCAGCGAACCCGACAGTCACCTCACTCTTATGCATACAATTATCTCTATGCTGTTATGCCTCTCCCCACATTAGACTGTTTCAAGCAGCAGTCGTTGGTCGCACATGCGCTGTAGACGTCGATGTGCGACGAAGAAAGAAAAAAGCACTCGAGGCACTCTGTCTCTTTCCGTCTCAGCGAACTTGAGACGGACGGTCCCGCTTACAGAGCGGCCTATGGCTTCTGGCCTCTATCTTTATTATTAACTCTATGACTACATCCGATCGCATCAGGGGGTAGGCCTTTCGAAATCATTTATGCAGATCATTTCGAACTTTTTCCGACTACTGCGCGAAAATATGTATATTATAGGTCTAATTGATAATTTGATTAAGTTTGTAGTCCTAGAGCCTGTGAAATCAATATAAGCGAAAGTAACTGTCAAAAAACTTTATGATTTCATAAAACGATTCAAAGCGCCAGGCCGAATAACCTCACATCGAGACACATCTTTCAGGTCGCAACACTTCCAAACATTTTGTAAATAGTACGGTATCGAACATACTCTTAATTCTAGCCGACATCCACGCGCGATTGGATTGACCGAAAGTGTAAATCAAACACTTCAGCCTGCAATGGAAATTGCTGCAAGTAAAAAAAGATAATAAAACTGGGATTGAAAGTTGAATAAAATCGAACGCGATATCAATTCAAGTGTTTGCGCAGCAACTGGTAAGGCACCGCAATAACAGGCAAAAGCGAAGATTACACACCACCAATTGTAGTTCAACAGTAAATAAGAGACCAAATTTAAATCGAACGAGCAGTTCGAGTAAGTTTGAAGAAACGAAATGAATCTGGTGAATCTCGAAAAATGTCTCAACCCCAAATTGAATCCGAATGGATCCGATGCTCACTTATCAATCCTTCTTTATTCATGTCTTAACGCCAACTTTAATACAAACGCATACGGGATCCATTTTCAATCAGGGCCTCCAATCTGACTCAATCCGACATCAGTCCGAAGGGATAAGTGTGAATCAGAAACCAAAACGAATGAATCACACACCAATCGGAAAGAAACTGTTAATCTATTCGAGTGAACTGGGAACCAATTCAAACCTAACCTCCATTTCTTTCAAATCCGGGCGTCAACATAAACTAGAATCCGAACAAACCTTTTAATCCTTTTCAAACCGAGCGCTTAACTCACATAGGCCTGTCCAAGGGTTTTTCAGGCAAAACATAAGTCTAAACCTGAGGCAGAGCTGCTTTTGTCGGAAAATGCGCTATGTGAGTACTACGATGAATCCAAAACTCTTGCGAAAAATATTTTCAATCCTTCTTAATTCTCGCACAAACATTAACTTCAATCCGAATTAATTAATAAATAGGACTTCGATTAATTAAGACTAACAAGGGGAAGGCCTGAGTTTCAAAATATCAACTACCTTGACTGACTTACTAGTATCAGTAACGGGGCACGCCTCTCGCCCAGCACCGCTGGCCTGGTAGACGCGTGTCTCCTTGCAACTTCGTTGCTATGGGATTCAAATCTTTTGGAGAAGAATTTCATTCAATGAATTCAATTTATTAAAAATTACCAATAATTTTTTATATATATTTTCATCATAATTAATAATAAATAATAATAAATAATTATTACCAGTTATTGATAATGATAATTGAAATATTGATAATTAATTTAAATGAATAATAGAAATAAATCTAATTTTTTATTGTGTAAAAAAAATTTCTAGCCAAAAGAATCGAATCCCACAGCAGCAGAGTTGCAATCAGGCACGTTACCACCAGGCCAGCGACGCTGAATGAGAGAAGTGCCACATGACTGATACTTGTGAGTCAGTGAAGGTAGCCGCAATTTTCAAAACTTAATATTTTTAAAGATCATATATTAACAAAAAATTTATATTTTTTTGAGGTATTTAAAAAATCCTTTAATTGGGTTAATTCGAATTGGTCGAAAAAAAAAACATTTGCAAAAAACTTTAAATTTACATAGTTTTCACGTTGCATTGACCGTGTTCGAGACAATTCAAATTTGCATGTAAAAAAATTTTGTTTACTGGTTTAGGTCGGGGTGGCCAAGGACCATTCCCACTTTAGAAAGCCCTAAACATATTGTCAGTTTTCAATTATCTCGCAGTTTTCAAGATAACACCATTTTTTTTAAATTCCTAAAATCTTTCTATTGGTTACTTCGAATTGAAAAAAAAACAAACCCCCTTTGCAAAATCCTAAGAATGTCGTATTTTTTTTACATATTTGCGACCCTTTTAGAGATAATTCAAAACCAAAAATTCGAATTTTTACCTTTTATTTAATGGTTTAAGTCAAGCTGTTCAAGGCCCATCCGCCTTTAGAAAACCCTGCAAATTTTGTCTGTTTTCAGTATCTCTCATCGTTTGTCAGGTTAACTCAAATACTTAATTTTGTTTTAAATTTTGAAAACACTTTTCTTCCCTTTCACCTATGTTCAAATAAACTAACAAGGAATTAAAACTAACTAGACATGAACAGAATTATTTCAATTCTTCACTTTTAATTATTTTATTAATTCATTATAACCACAATGCAAACAATATTATCAATAGTAATTAAAATATATATTACGGAATTTGTAATTACAAACATTTCTTAAAAATGCACATTTGGCGAACTTGTCTTTATAATGGACTTTTAAAGAACTGTCAATGTGCAAAAACAAGTCAGGGCTTCAAAAGCACTTGTTAAAGCTGAAGATCGATGGAAAGGAATTCTCTTTTTTATTCTCAAAGAACAATTGAATAATTACACAAAAGAAAAATGGGAAGAAACCCTTAAAGACACAAATGTTCCTTTTTTTGATGATATTGTTTTATTTCTCGAGCAACACGCGCTCGTCGATGCATCTCACTTTGTTCCAAAACAGAGACCTTTTTAAAAGAAGGATTATACTAAAGTAAACTTAAAGTCCCATTCTAATTACAAACCATTGCAATCTTGCATGGAAACTACGGTTGAATACCAAGCAAATACGACTAAACCTGTATGTCATATTTGTTATAAAAATCATATTCTATCTTCATGTTCCTCCTTTTAAAAAATGTCTCCACATGAAAGGTATACAGAGATAAAAATGACGTCGCTCTTACATAATTGTTTAAATGGTCATCACCGTACCATCGATTGTCGAGCGAATACATGCAAAAATGTCAATAAAGACATCACGTTTTTCTTATTTTTGAAAGGCGAACTTCGGAAAATTCAATTTCTTCTAATTTTGATCCTGCTACTCAAGAAAGGATTTTAAGGTGTTACTTAAGTTTTTTCTCAGGTCGTTTTAGGCACCACAATTGTTAATATTTTAGTCAATAAAGGCGAGTTTTAGCCTAGCCAAGTTCTTTTATAATCGTGCTCTCAATGCATCTCAATCATTGATGTATCGTGCTTGATTTTTAAAGAAATTTCAGATAAAATGCAATGCTTACCCCTCGATAAAAAATTATTTCAAATCTCCGAAGGTGTCACTTGAGATAATCCAGAATTTCGTAAACTAGTGGACATTGATCTTTTAAGAGCGGTTGAGTTATTTGATCAACGCTTGAATTCAGGGAAACTTCGAGTTAAACGGCAACCAGCGGTATACCAGGAGACTCTTCTCGGTTGGATAATCGCTGGTCGAATTTCTAGGCCTCGCGTTCCAAAATCAAAACCACAAATCACCTGCAATCCCATTAAATTCCAGGATGTACCTATTCTTTAGGGATAAGGAGCAGACTCCACGTGCGAAGAACATTTTCAGAAAAATATTTAAAGAACCGAATCATGTCGTTTTTGCGTAAATCTTCCTTTCAATAAGGTACATTTATTAGATGATTTTTTTAATGGTTAGTCAAACGATTCATGAAGATATTTACAATCTTCACAATCACACATTTTCAATGCCTTCCGTGCGCCCTCGTTGCCGACATCGAGCAGATGTACTTGCAAAGACGAGTATCTAATGAAGATATTCTTTTTTTAAAAATTTGGTCGCGCAACTCTCTTTAAGAACCAGTACAAAGGTTTTTATGTGGACTATCTCCTCGCAGGTGCACAAAAATTACAAGAAACAATGAACCTTTGAGATGATTTAATTAATGTTCTTAAACGAGGCGGTTTCAAACTGTGAAACTGGGTATGCAACAATCCTGAATTAACAAAAAACTTTCGCAGTGAAAATTCAAAGACTTTTCTGTCTTTAAATCCTACTGAGACCGTAAAGACTTCAGGACTTCACTGGGATGCTGCGAATGATTTTATTTTTTACAAAGTAAATTTACATGATCGACTCTCCGACCTACAGGTCCACAATTAAATCTTATTTATTAGATCTTTTCCGTTTCAAATCCAAATTCAAATAACTGTTGTTAACTGGATTAATACGCCTTCCCATATCTTAAAAACCTTTGTTGCCAACAGCGTTGCTGATATCCAAGCAGTAACTCAAGACTTATCTCAATGGCTGAGGCAAGATTCTGATACCTGGCCTCAATATTCTTCCAATACAAAAACAAAATTCTTAGAAAATTTTACAATCTCAAAAAGCTGACACTTGTCTTAGCCAACTGTCTCAGATTTATTCATAACCCAAGAATCAAAGACAAATCTCTTAAAAGAATCTGGGAACTTTCTACAAACGATTATAATCGCGCTTTTAAAAAATGACTCCAAATGACAGAAGCAGAGACCTCTTCAAAGGAACTTCACTCATTGTAGCATCAACTTACGATAAATCCAAAAAGAATACTTTTAAATTTGAACTCTTTTCTCAAGACAGGTTTTTTTTAAGTTGGAGGAAGATAACTCATGCTGATCTACTCGATTCTTAAAAACATCCAATTATTCTTCCAAGAATTCATCCTATCACAAAACTCATAATTCGAGAAGAGCACGTAAATTGCATGCACGTGGGACTTAATGCAACATTAGTCCAAGCTATCTGGCTTCAGCCTAATGTATTTTTTCGACTAAAGGTACAGCCTCGATTTCACGTTCAAAATATGTTTGAATACTGGTGTTGAAAAAACTTCGCGTTATCCACCCGTGATTCTTCCGGCAACATTGTTTAAATAATTCAAATATGTCTAAAAAATCGCTTTTTCACTCTGGCTCGACTGGAAATTCTTAAAAAGAATCGGTATTTCACCCATTTTTAACTCTTAAAAATCCTCGTCGAATGAGACGACGCGCGTTAAAATTGGCGAATTCACTAATTAGTTATTAACAAAAAACCATTAAAAAACGCTATTTTTTCAATAATTTTTTTTGTATCGTGCTAAATAAATAAAACAGGTCAAATTATTGCAAACTGTCTTCTGTGATGATACAAATATGCATGATTTTTTCGATCCAACACTTTTTTGACAGGTTATGAATAATCGGTTTTTGACCAAAAAAAAAACGGTTAATTAACTAATGTTATAAAGACATGAAAAAACGTCGTACAAGTTTCTGCAATATATCATTCAATTTTTTTAGGCTTTCACTATAAAAGATCGATTAAAAGTCGTCATTTCTATTTATTGTTTATTGAAAAATGCATTTGTTTATTGCAAAATTTTATACGTGCGTCTAAAACTCAATAACTTCCTCGAATTTTTTCATAGCGATTTGTAACACTTACGTTTGTATTGCTGCCTCTTTTCTCTACAATTTAAAAAAAATAGGCTCGCTAGCTCCATTAGGAGCCAAGTTAGATTTTTTTTCAAAACACTCCAACGCCTTAAGTTATAAACATGGAGAAATCGGACTTTTTTAATTTACAGTTAAAGAGTCAAACTTTATTATCCACTACTTGAAAATGCGAATATTACTTGAGTTTACCTTTAAATCGTCGGAAGTCCGAGGTACGTACTCGAACTCGGCGCACTGGATGATGGTGGGGGGAGAGCGTCATCGCGCGCTCTGGAAACTGAAAAAGTCGCTTTAAATCCGCCGCGCTGAAATTATTCACGTTTATCCGGAACTATTCATCCAATTTTAATAATTTTTTTAAATGTGGCATAGCGTGCAAAAATATTAACATTGCACATGCTCCTGCAAGGATTATACATTTACTTAATTTTTTGGACGCTGTAAATTTTTTATCAACTTATATTTAACTTATGGCAAATTGCTAATAGCAGGGAACCTTTAAAATAAATATTGTGCAGTAAAACATTAACGATTTTTCAAAAATGTAACACTCCATTGATTGTTATGCTCCCATTTTGAAAAAAGTAATATCGAAACTGTTGTAGCAAAGGAAGACGCCGATACGGTGATTGTTAATACAGCCATCTTACAGAAAAAAGAGAATGAAACTAGCAATGTTATAGTTATGGGAGAAGATTTTGATTTAATTGTACTGCTCACGCACTTTTCAGATGAAAATTTCTCGATATTCTATCTGAAGACCAGTCGGGGAAGTGTGCCACAAAAATTGTTTTCATCTGAAAGCTTCACATATCAATCGTTGAAAGGTTTGATACTGTTTTCGCATGCATTTAGCGGCTGTGATACGACTTCCGAATTTCATAATAAAGGGAAAAAAAGTATCATAAATTTATTTGAAAAAAATGTGACATTGCAAAGGTTTGCCAAAACATTTTACGATGATAAAGCTACCACAGCTGAAATAACAGAACACAGTTGTGAAATTGTTCGACAGTTATACAGTACGCAAAAAGACAAATAAAATCTAGAAAATTTAAGATACAAAAGATTTGAAAGTGCAAAAATCAAAATGTGTTTAAAACTAGAATCTCTGCCTCCAACAGAAGCTGCAGCAAAACAACATTGCTTTCGAGTATACCACCAAATTCAAAAATGGCTCGGAAACGAGAAAGAAGCAACAGGCTGGGGGTGGATTTTAAACTCTGGGGTGTTGAAACCAAATTTCGCTGATCAACCGCTCATTCCCGATGAACTGTTGCTGCAACTTTCGTGTAGATGTAAAACTGTCTGTAAAAGAAAAGGGTACAGCTGTAGAAAAAACAGCGTTCAGTGTACTCAATTGTGCCACAATTGTGACGCTGATTGCACAAACATTAACCATGTGGTTCTTAACGAAAGCACATCTAGTCTCGAACCCGATAATGCGATTGATACTTTCATTGAAAATCTCAATTTTACAAACTCGACTAAATCGATCTATGAAGATTCGGATGCAGAAGATGATTTATATGATAATCTGGTCGATCCAAATGAGACTAACAGTCTTCTTGAGAAAAAAGGCGATGCAGTACAGAAAGAGCCGACGAAGGAATAAAATAATAATAATAATAATAATTTCAAATGAAAAAATCTTATTTTCTATTTGTGAGCCTCGACGGCTTTTCTGATAAGTACTGTAAATAATGATAATGATGTAAATTTTATTGAACATAAGTTGATTATAATAAAATGTTAATAAAAAACTGGCTTCAGAATGAGTAATCGTCATGTTTTGTTTTAACACTTCTATTATATGGTGATTATTATTATTTCAAAGGTTCCCTGCTATTAATAAATTGCCATAAGTTAAATATAAGTTGATGAAAAATGTACAGCGTCGTCCAAAAAATTAAGTAAATGTATAATCGATGCAGGAGCATGTCCATTGTTAATATTTTCGCACGCTATGTCACATTCAAAAAATTATTAAAATTGGATGAATAGTTCCGGAACAAACGTGAATAATGTCAGCGCGGCGAATTTGAAGCGAGTTTTTCAGTTTCCAGAGCGCGCGATGACGCTCTCCCCCCAGCATCATCAAGTGCGCCGAGGTCGAGTTCGTACCTCGGACCATAAGCAGTACTTAATGGGATTTAAACCATTTGTAAGCTAAAAAATTTAAAATTTGAACGATTACGTTATTTAAGAAACGGAGCACTTCATAAATTAAAAGCTAAATGACTTATTTTAAACAGTTTAAAACCTCTTTAAATGATTTAAAATGTTATTCCAAAATCTTGAAAAACTTACATGTCATTTTGAATTTTTTCAAATTTTAGAATATTTTTTAAATTTCTTCAGAATTTCTAAACACTTTGTAAATGACTCGAAATTTTTCATAAAATTCATCTCTCCTTGGATGTATTCAATTCTGAATGATTCAAACTAAAAACTATTTCAATAAGGCTTTAATGTATAACTTTATAATTTCAAAAATCTGATTTAAAAAAAAATTTCCTGCAATTTTTAATATTTTAATTTGAACCTTTTCGTTACCACGATCTTTAAGAATTACCATTGAGTGGCCGGATGCAATAAGGGGACACGCGCGGATTTCGCCGGATAAGTATTGTCCAGCGATCGATTTTTTGAA
>JAAAKG020143600.1:0-11325 GCA_010014905.2 Druon quercuslanigerum
GCGTGTATAATTGGTGTTACTATCATATTCCGCGCGGGATAAGGTAGGGTTGCGCCTAATTTTAGTTTTACAAAAAATAAATAAGTTGCAGGATGTAACAGAACTCGCTCTCTTTAGAACCTCACAGTTGTTGCAGGTAGTCCTACTGAAAGTACATATCATAAATTATTGATCAATTAAAAAGGTTTAAACCTACAAGTTTTGTTAGTTTATCTTCTTCTTGTACCAGTTCTTAAAATTGTTCAAGTGCTGAAGTTGAAAACCTTCCTGAACCTTGTATAAGTTTTGCGTCAACTTTTCGCGACCATAACTTTTTTGCAACAAGAGTTTCAATATCTTATCACAGGCACGTTTCAAGTCTTCTAATTTCAAATCTACTTGCTTAACTTGGGCTTTTAAATAACTATAAAGTCAATTTTCTAGTAAATAAAAGTAAATAAAATAAAATTAGTACACCAAATTCTCGCTTTCAGTCACTCCGTTTTCTGCCTTCCTAGAACTGTTGGCTCTCACAATTTCTCAGGGGAGTAGGACGAGAGCAGATGCGGCATTATATATAGATATATATTCCAATTGGAAACGAGTTAGGTGGCCCTAATTTTTTACGTTTTTATCTCCTGAAATCAGTCCAAGGCCATTTGATGGCAACCCCCGACACTTGACTAAAAGCGAGAGTTTGGTGTATATAGCAAAACCATATTTTAAAATTTGACTCGCATTAATTCGCTGCAAACTTCTTTTTAAAAAACTGCTATCTCAATTTGGTTAAAGACTGTGCATTAGTGTATTAAAATGAATATCAGAACCACTTGTTTCAAATAAACCTTCTTTTATAATTTGTCGCTCGCGAATCGTTTTACTCGTAACCTTGGGCAATTTTGGACCCGGAGCTTCATTCATTAAAACAGAAAAAGAACAAGAAAATATTAAATATTTCATAAAGAAAGATGATTTATTTTTTTGTTCAAGACATTTGATATTGATGAAATAAGGAGTAGATTTGAGCCAGCATTTACTTACAAAGTGAACTGTGGTCTGATATTTGTAGACATAGAAGTCACAGAATACGCAAATTTAGTTTTTGAAGAATTCTTTGCTGGCTTCGGTATAGGCATTAGAATAGACGTAGATTTCGATATGGTTGTGGCTGGTTTTAGCAAGCTTTTTGCTGCAAGTGTATCGTTTTTTATTCCATCCAGAGTACCCTTTAATTGTTTTATGTTTTCAGAGTCCTGAGAGACCTCGAGAGTCCTGACGATAGATTTCTCTGGCGAGGTTCCTCATCGCTAGAGCATGTCGTAAGAAGATTTTTAGGCGTTATGACGTTCCTTCCACTACTCGAAATTCGAATGATCTTCTGCACCTTAGTTAAACTCTTCTTTGGTTTCTCCAAGATTCTAAAAATATCTCATTACGATTTAACTAATAATATACATCTACAGTAGAGAAATTATTGAGTTTCAAGTAATAAACGAGAAATGCATAATATTTTGTGGGAGCGGATCAATTTTTTAATGAGATTCGTCTGTATAACAAAATGCCTAAAGCGTTAGTAATTAAATAATATTTAATTTGAAGTATTAAGAATTGTACAATATAAAATAATTATGAAAAGTGAAAACTGAAGGAATCGAGCGGTTTTAATAATAACATTGGAATAATGTAAATATCTCTAATAAAGACATTAAATACGTTTGCATAATGCATTTTGTTCGTACGACGAAACGTTTGCAATGTACACCGTTATAAACAAATGGTTTTTTTTAAAAGCTGCCATATTTGCACCGTGTTTGCTCAGAATCTATTGCTCAGAAAAAATTAAAAGTTTGACACTGCCTATATCGAGGATAGGTCTTTTGGAAGGAAAAAGAAACCTTCCCAACGAATAAAAACTTCTTTTCTTCTTCCTTAATAACACTTACTACCTGAATAATAAGATTCTACTTATATTAAATTATATGCTATCGCTTTGTCTTCACACAATTATTTTCGAGATTTGCTGACTATAGAGTTGCCTCATCATCCAGCATGCCTCTTGTCCACTTCTACCCAAGATCCACCTTATCCTGTGATCCACACTCTCACCACCCGTTTCCTCTCACGCACATCTCTCTAAAACATGCCCCCATGATTCTGTCTCGTAATAACAGACTCTACATCTTCTTTCTACTTCATCCATCTAGTGCCTGCATTCTTTCATTCCTTCTACCATCCTAAATCGTATAACGTAGTGCCATTTACTCTCCTTTTTTACCTTTCTTAAATATTCTGGCTCTTCTTCAGCCTTTACTACCTTATACCACATGTTATACTTAGATTCAATGACTTTTTTCCATCTTTCATCCCCTTCTTTAGCTATCAGTTCATTCTCTAACTCTTGCCATACTCTGACATCTGCAATTATATCGCATTCTCCCTTCCTGTGTTGTCTCTATTCCTTCCACCTTGATCCTTTTGTGTTACCCCTATTCTCTTTGTTTACTACTTCCTGCAGAAAAGCTTGTGCGATATTGCTTCCCTCTCCCTTTTTAGTTTTTCCTCAAAGTTCCATGCTCGCTCCATTTGTCTGATAACCATTTTACCTTTGCCTAATTCCTCGCTCAACATATATCCTGGTTAGCTCCAGCTCACTCCCATTACCCATCTCAAGATTCTCTCCTGTATATTTTTCACCCTCTTGTCCATACTAACGCATCACACATCCACAGTCTCATCTTCCAGTCGTCCTTACACCTTGTCTTCTATATACCCCACCTCCTTTCCCTTTACTTTAGTCGCATATTCTATCCTTCTCCTTACCTGTAGTTCAACCCCGCCTTTCAACTCAAACCAGAAGCCTAGGTAACTAAATTCCTCGACCTGTTCCACTTTCTTCCCGTACATCTTCCATTCATATTCTACTAGTGTTCTTCTCTTCCAAAAACAAATCATCTTCGTCTTATTTACATTTACCGATAAGTCTTCAATTCTCACGTACTCCTCAAACACTCTCATTATCAGACTCATTCCTCTCTTGTCCTCCGCTAGTAAAACTACATCGTCTGCATACGCTAAGAAGCTAAGAAATATACCTTGCTATTTCCCAGAACCGTTCCCCCTTTTCCTTTTTTCTCCAGTTTCTCCTCTAGATCTGCCAACAAGAGACTGAATAGTAGTGGAGTCAGTAGGTACCCTTGCCCGAGCCCCCTTCCACTCCAAAAAACATCCCCTTTTTGTTTCCTAATCCTAACCCTTATCTTAGTCTCTTCGAATATCTCCTTTATCCTCTCATCCAACCTTTCTGTTTACCTAGTCAAACGCCGCTTTAAAACCTGCAAATAAAGCTACTATCTTTCTTTTCTTCATCCATAAGTTCCTATTCACTAAATAATTCAGTACGTAGATATTGCCTACTGTTTCTATCCCTTTTCTGAAGCCCGTGTGATTGTGTGAAATGATTTCCTTTTCTTCCACCTCCCTTTCTAATCTCTTTCTGAGTATCTCCGTATATACTTTATAGCCCACCGACATAAGAGTGATTCCCCTATACTCTTACACCTACTTGCCCTCTCCTTTCCTAATTATCAGTACCACCAAAACAGCCCTCCACTCCTTAGGCCATCCATTTCCTCTCCAAAACTTTTTGCATACCTCCTACATTTCCTCTGTCGCCCCTTCTCCTCCAAACCTAAAAGTTTTATGCTCAATATTTACTTCCTCCCTACTTATATCGTTATCAGTATCATCTTCCCCTTCTATTACCTTCCTCTTTTCACCTAATACCTAATTTTCCACTTCTTCCAAAAGTGGCTTAAGGTACAGGGTCTACTCATCCATCTCGACTTCCTCGTTGATGACCTTCCTTGCTCCTTGTTCCCTACTGATCACCTTCCATTCTCTCTCTTCCCTGATCGCTTTTTTCACCTCGTTCATATATCAACTTTTCTCTCACTGCGTTTTATCATTTAACAATCTTTCATGTTGTCTCTTTCTCCTATTATATTCCTGTTTCCCTATATCCACTTTTCTCCGCTTTTTTACATTTTCTTTTATTCTGTCTTTACTCTCCTAACATTCTGCATCCCACCAACCCCTCTTCATTCTCTCCTCCTCTTCTCTAGTCCTTACCTCTTCTCTTATCCTTTCTGTTAGTGCTTTTATCTTTTCAAGGCGCATGTCGACGTCTTCCCCTTCCAGTCCTCTAATCTCCCCGTTCTCCATTCTTTCTTTAAATTCTCTCCATTTCTCCTTCCCTGCGTGTACTTTATCTATTCTCTTCCTTAATCCTTCTTCTGCCACAATATACTCTCTTACAGTCTCCCCTCCACTTACAAACGTCACTACCCCTTCTTCATCTCCCCTTATATTTACATTGCAGATAAACCACCCTCCCTCTCCTAACAGATTCAAAATAGTTTTACCGTGCCGATCTATCTAGCTGTGCTTGAAATTTCTTCGAAAATTTTCACACTCTTCATCCCATATCTCCCTCCTACCTCTCCTGTCCACGCTCTCCTCTTCTTCTCTCCTTCTATACACACAAACGATATTCCCCTCTCTCTTCCTACTTTTTTCTTCTTCTCACCATCACGTCCTCAAGCTTTTCTTCTCGTTTTTCCACGCTTTTATCGCTTATCAGCTCCTTTTTAACCATTGACACCATGTGTTCCGTCCCCCTTCCCTTCTCACGTTCTTTCCTCTATTCCTAAATTGTCCACATACACCCCTACGAAAACTTTCGTTTCAAATCCTTCAAATCCTTCTCATCACCCAATTTTCACTCAGCATTACCACGTCCCACTTTCCAATAGCCTCCTAGAACTACTCGTTGTGCTCAGTTTCTCTTCTCTGGACCCACACCCTGCCTTTCCCTGTCCAAACATTACCCCCGTTCCTCCTCTGTATCCATGCTTTTCGTTCGATTATTCACTTCCAAAATCTCACGCTTCATGTCAGGTCCTCTTCAATTCGTTCACTCCTTCCCTAAGTACCCTTTTCCTTTCCATAATTTCTCTCTTCTTCTCCTCGCTTCCCACTTTCACTATGAGTACACCTGTTTTCCCTTCTATGTTTCTCCGCAGCACCTTCACCGACTCCACTCTCACCTGAGCCCCAATATCGTTCTTCAGTGTCTCCACTTCTTTCTTTCCCTAATCACATTCTACTTTCATTCCTTTAATTACTTTATTTCGATTTATTTTGTCTCTCTCTTCTCCTTGTAGCCTTACTTCCATTTGTTTCAGTCGTCTGAGCATTCTCTTATTTTCCTTCTGCAATTTTTTAGCATACCCCTTGGTTACGTCTCCTACTCCCACCTTTTCCTTTTTTTCCATGCCTCCCAGTTCTTTCTCGTTTATTTCACTTCCTCCCTGACTTCTTCCCTATGCGTCCTCGCTCTGTCAATGCCCGAGCTCCCCCGACCTCACGATTCTTTTTCGGTGGCTAACTGGCTAATCTGGCTATTAGAAGGCGTTTTTAGGTAAACTGAATCTTTCAGGGTGGCAAGAGAATGAAAGAATCTTCTTAGGAAAAACTTAACTGATTGTTTTAAAATTAATTCTAAGAGATAATTGAAAAAAGATTACGAAACATATTTGATTATTCATGATATGGAATTTTTTTACCAAGTTATTTTTTATTATTTCCTAAAAATTTTAAAAAGTACGTAAAAGATTTTGAAGCAAAGTTTTGTAATTTTTCTATATTACATAGTTTTAGAAAAATTAAGAAACATGATTCTTATCTGGAAACATGATCTTATTCTTATTATTTTTTATTTTTAAAAATTAATTTTTAAAGATTTTTTTTTTAATTTCGCAGAATTAACGAATTTCATGCAAAATTTGTACCTTTTTAAGGATTTTAAGATTATAAGGTCTGAAAAGATTAGAAAACCAGAATTATTTTGCTAATTATCGTGTGAAAATTTTAAAAGATTTTTCATTTTGAAACATGTACTTTACTAAACATTAAAGAAGATTTTTAAACACATCAAACGATTTCCTGAGATTTTGAAAAAGAGTGTAAAAGGTTATAAAGCCAAATGTTTCAATTCGATAAGATTAAAAACTTTAAAAAATGTAAATAACTTAGTATATTAGAAAGTTAGTTAGAACGTAAATTAGAGTTTTAGAAACGTAGGATAAACTTGAGAAGCCTCAAAAGAATCTCGTCAAGAGAATAAAAAATGTTTCTTAAAATGCTTGGGAAAATTTCGAAGATTATAGGAAATTTTTTTTACATGTTAAATGATTACTAAAATTTTTTATAAACACTGTAGACAGATGCCAATATGTCGACCAATTTAAAACATTTCAAATAGATAAGAAATTTTTCTAATATTTTTTAAATCCTATCAAATCAAAAAATTTCATTAAAATCTCTTAGAATCTTTCCTGACATATGGGATACATTCGAAAATCTTTGTTTAATTTTCTTAAGAATCTTATAATAATTATATTTGTATAAATTTAGAAACAAACTGATAATACTTGTTTTCTTGTATATGAAATCTTTACAAAATTAAGCTTTTACAGTTTTATTTTAATTGTAAAAAAGTTGTAATAGAAAATTGATTGTAAATAATTGTAAAATAAATTCAAAAAAAGTTATTTTATGTTTCACCTTAGGGAATAAATTTTAGGAATAAAATTATAAAAATATCTGCATTAGTTAGTAAAATTCTATGAAGAATCGCCTTTTCAATTATAAAAAAAACGTTTAAAAATTTTAACAAACCATTTTACAGAATTGGCTTTAACCTTAGAGACCAGTTAAAGAAATAGATAGAATCAAGAAATAGAATTGAGGAATCTCTTTTTCGCAAACAAAAAATATGAATTTGATATATATTATATTTTATCAAGATTTAACATAAAAATCCTAAATGCTAAAAGCATTTAAATACTAAAATTTTTAATCTTGCCAAATTTTTGGAAATAATTGATAAAATTTTATATGTACTTAAAATAAACTTTTTTTTTAATTGCATACAACTTATTTCAAGTAAAAAAAGTATATCTCTAAGCATACCAGGATGTATCTTTTTTTGCATGAAAAAAAATTTTTAAGTAAGGGAATAGATTTCAGGAATGAAATTATAAGAATCTCCATTAGTTAGTAAAATACTACGAATACTTGCCTTTTAAATGACACCAAAAAATTTAAAAAAAATTGTAACAAAAGGAGCAGATTTGGCCTAAACCTTTTATACCAGTTACAGAAATAGGTATTTCTTTTATCGTTTCTCAGGATATGATTTTGCCTTAAACGTAAAACATGAAATCTATTACCTAAGGAAAAACATGGTACAAAAATATCGCAAAAATTAAACAAATTACCCACTATTTACAATTTTTTATCTACAAAAATGAATGTATATCATATTAAAATAAAATTTAGGAATACTTATAAAAGTATTATTATACTTCATTTTTCAAAATAGTGTAAAGAGAGTACAATTTTTACTTAAAATTTCACAACAGTTTTTTGTTTCATGTTTAACCCTAGGGCAGAATCAAGGAAAAATATTCTGAAGTATGCTCATTAGTTATTAGGATACTATATAAAGACTTAGCTTTAGAATTGTTTTCTCCTTTTTAAATCATAGGACATTTCCTCATAAAATAAATTTTGTTAAATTTATTTTACAATTATTTACAATTAAAATAAAATTGTAGAAGCTAAATTTTGTAATATTGAGATAAGTATTTTAAGGCATTAAAGGTTTTATCAAGTTTTCATATAAATATATTGAGAAAGCATGTGAGTTCAAGTTAATAACTTTTTTAGCCTTTTCTCTTAAAACTCCCAAAATTGTGATTACAGCTAATAATAGCATAAAAACAATGCATCCAAAAAAGAATACAAAGAGCTATAAACATTTTAATTTTATTGAATTTTAAAAAATTTTATGAAAAGTTCGAGTATTTTGAAAAGATGCTTAAAAAAATTTGACTTATATGATCTTTAAAAATTTTCTCAGGAATTTTAAGAAAAATAGTTTTATCTCCTTGAAATTTTTCGTAATTCCTTTAAATCTTAAAAAAATTTATTTTTGAAATCTTTAAAAATATAAATTTCTAAAAAATTCAGGATGAAAATTCGATTTGAATCTCGTACATTCTTCTAAATATTTGTTGAATTTAAGCGATTATTTACATTTTTGAAAACTTTTTAACCTAATCAAATTGAAACATTTTGCTTTCTACACTCTTCTTTTAAATTTTAGGAAATGGTTTGATATTTCTCAAAATCTCCTTGAATTTTCTTTGAAATTACAGTTTTTTAAATAAAAATTATTTAAAAATTTCACAAGAATGTTAGGACATTTATTCTTTTTTTTTCTATTCTCGCCAGACCTTCTAATCTTCTAATCTTTAAAAATTATTCAAATTTTTCCTATTTTTTTTTTAATTCTGCAAAATGAAAAAAAAGTTTCTTTCAAATTTTTCAGATGCTTCGAAAATGTCTGAAATCTTTTGTAATGTTTTGAAATGTTTTAAAATAATGTCTTAAAATTAATTTTTCGAAATAAAAAATTCTTTTAAATTTTAATTATTCCTACGCCAAAGTTAGAATAAGATCAAGGAGCAGTTCCATGAATTATTCTCTTAAAAATTTTCTCCGTGTAGGAACCTAAAAGAATTTCTTTTTCAGTTTCTTGAAATATTACAAAATTCTTAACAAATTTTTACAAGTTTTACATATTTTTGAATCGTTTCAAAGTTTCAGAATATTTCTTAAACTTACTTCAATTTGAAAGCGCATTTTTTAAAACAGCATAAACAAAACATTTAATTTTTTGCTTGAAAATTTAAATATTTGGTTAAAACTTCAATTTTTTTAGGAATTCAGTATTTTGTTTTATATTCGATTGTTTTTTTCTTCAAAATTCATTTTTTTTTTAATGAAATTTTAACGGTTTTATTTTTGGTTAAAAATTAATCTTTTCTACTTCAAAACAATTTTCTTTGGTTGAAACTTCGCGTTTATTTGGGGTCAAAATTAATTTTTTCAATGCAAACTTCAGTATAAACTAAAATTTTTAGTTGAAAATTGTACGTTTTAAAAAAATTTCTTAGAAAATTTAACAATCACAAATTCGTTTTTTTTTTTTTTTTGTTAAAAATTAATTTTTTACTAAAAATATGACTAAAACATGCAGCACTAAATTTGAAATATTTTAGACCCTGAAATCTTGTTTACTATATCCATTTAATTTAAATCAATTATACTTTCCTCTTCGCAATAAGTCTAATTTTAATGGTATAAATAAATAAATAATTTTGATCAAAATTGTTTAACCATAATTATAAAATCAATATCTCGAAAGCATGTTTTTATTTATTTTTTAAACTAAAAGTTAAATTCTTTATTTCAATCTGAAGCCCAGCCCGTTCCAAATTTAGGTTAGTTTCAGTTTCAGATTGTCAAGTAACCAAAATGGAGGACGCTGTACGAGACGCGGCTAGTACCTATTTCGTACCACCAAGTTGCGGGACCGTAGGTTATTGGATCATGGTTTGAATGTATTTCTCCCACACGAGAGAATGGTGGGGGAAGAAAAGTCCCACATTCTAAAAATCATTCAAAATCTCTCTCCCTCTCTCTCACACACTATAACTCACCACTCTTAAAGAACTGTCTCTTTAGATTCATCCAACTTTCACACTCTCCTATCATTCACCCTGCATGAAAACTCTTTTTTCCCAATCGTTCCTAACCCGAAAATTTTTCTCTTCCACTTTCAACAATTATATAAGACTCACCGCCTTTCTACCAACTCCTTCATTGGCACTTATTCTTTAGCCCTTTAACACCCTTCTCATCGCCCTTTCTCCTCTCAAATTCCCTCTTTCCCTTCACCAAAGCCAAAAAGTTAGCAGCACTAAAATCACCAATGATCGCGATCGGTAACGGAAAGGGAAGCTGAAATTATTTGTAAGATCGTTTAAAGTTGAAAATTATAGTTTTAAAATAAATCAAATTCATTGTTCATTGAAATTTTACAATCTTGCATTCAATAATTCTTACTATTTTCCTAATTTATTCTTATTATATAAATACTATTATAAATAATTATTATATAAAATCGATAATGTTTTAATTTCTGTAAAAGAACAATTTATGTAATATTCATTATTCAATCTTTAATTAATATAATTATCAAAAGCTTTTCTCAATTTAATACAATGATAATAGTTTACATTATTATAATTATTAAAAAATGTGCTCCTTATATATTATGTATAAATAATGCCTCTCACAAAGTGAGAGCACAATTAAGTTTGGCTGACCAAACATACATTCCTATCACCGAAAGACGCGGTACCTCGGTACGCTGTGTCATTAGAACAAAGGAAAACACGTCAGAAATGACGCGTTAACCCATTATGGACGAACAGTAAATGAAACTTGAGTAAAACTCTGCTCGCCTGACTAAAAGGAACGCCCGCAAATTCAAACAAAATGGAAAGAGGAGAATCTGATATGCAGGTGACACCTCAGCTGCACACAGCCACGTACCCACTCATGATGGCCGCCGACTCAAGAAATGCAACCTGACCGCGATAAGGATTAGACGCCCGCCTGCAGTAAATAAAACTAACGAGGATCTAATAAACGAAAGTAATGTTAAGAACTTAACTAAAGCTAGGTTAAGTATTCGATGATCTCTTTAATGTATCTATATATATATATATATATATATATGTAGGAATCTAGAATTTTGCGTAGGATAGCAATAGTTAATTTTTTAAAAATACGTAGACGTTAGGAGTAAGTCCCAGGGGGCGACGCGTAAGAGAGGGGAGGACTGAGGGATGCGACCCCAGTCTTCTGAATGGAAGAGTCAGTTCGATCATGTACGCCCGATCGAGTACGACGAAGATCATTGTTACGCCCATGTATATAGCTTTGAATGTTTTCATTAAATCTATTTTATTGTTCAAAATCACTGTTTGTTATTAACCCTCATTCCTACAATTTTTGGGGCTCGTCCGGGATGAGGTTAAAAATAGCAGTGAAGTGATTAGGACGTTTCTACGCAATTAAGACTTAGGACGCTGATGACGCGACGCGAAGAGACGCCCTGAAAGTGGAAGTGTAGTGGACAGAGAATAAAGTTCTCACTTGCGTTAACAGATGCTACATGACGAGTGAGAAGTGACTCATGAAGTTTAAAGTGAGGTGAAGTGAATGTTAGGATTTTTTTGTGTGACGAATGCTGAATTAGGAGTAACTACGTCAACCACCACGGCGACGCCAAGTAGTCCGGGAGCTGGGTACCTTCCCGTATGCAATAATATGTCCAAGCAAAATTGAGGGTTATTCTTATGTATTTTG
>JAAAKG020143601.1:0-11325 GCA_010014905.2 Druon quercuslanigerum
CGCAACCCGAGAACGCGTTCGGTGGCTTTGTCATAGGCCTTTCGGTTTGATTCTAGAGGAATCAAAACCGAACCGAAATATATATGTATGTGTGTGTGTGCGTGTGTGTATACATTAAAAAAAGGGTAAAAAACCACGGCAGGGTCCCACTGGAAGCAACTGCCAACCTTAAATGACAATGACTTCCATTAGGACTATGGTAAATCACACCTTTGGCCACGTCTGGCCACGTCTGGCCCTGCAAAAACGTCAGATTAAAAAGTGTTGCTTAGCATTCACGAGATGTTCTCTGGAAATCTGCTTTGTGACAATATCGGATTGGGACAGAAGCACAATACTTTTTAATAAGAGAGTTCGCATATAACGTTTAAATCTTTAATGCGTCCGAATGCGAAGTGAGAGATTTCACGTTCAATGCATGATAATGCGAGAGTTCTAATATGTTTTAATGATACAGAATGCGATTGAATGCGATACAGAATTTGTCCTAATGCCACTGAATGCAATTAAATGCGAAGCAGAATATATGCGATTGCTGGAAACCTGTTTTTCGACAACGTCGCATTCAAAGTGCAATACTTTTGAATACGTTTCAATCTGGCGTTTTTTGTAGGGATGATTGGTCGCAGGGCACGATAAAATCAAGAAAGCTATCTGCATGCATCTCACAAATTCCTTGGCATATTTTCGACACACGAGTATGGCTTTAAGTTTACAAACCGGTGATAGTATTGCGCCTTCGAGAGCACCGGTCACGAAACAATTACTTTAGTCGAATATACCTCTCGTCCTTTTTCTTCTCCTTGGCAGCAACATTTCTACATTTCTGTCAAAATTTCCTTGCATTTTCTTGTCGAGTAGCCATTGGCTTGACTTTTCAACCTGAGCTTTCTTTAATTCGGCTTTTAGAAGTAAACCACCCGAATGAAGTAGTGAACTTACCACCCTTCTGGTATTAAAATTGAGTCTACGGCTCTTGGCCACCTGTTATGCGGCTTTGTAAAGGAAGTCTCATTTCCCAATCATCTCGTGGTGTCTAAACATTTTTGGCAGATGATCTCTGCCAGTTGCGACGGTGTAAAGAGTATCTATAACAACTCGTTTTTCAAGGCACTGGAGATTCAGAAGTCCGTCTCCTCATTGACGGCGTGAGACCTATAATCGCGAAACAAAAGACTTAATATTCAACTCTTATACATCTGCATAACAGGCGGCCGAGAGCCGCAGACTCAATTTTAATATCAGAAGTGTGGAAAGTTCACTAAACTTTCCACACGGCTCTCAGCCGCCTGTTTTGCGACTTTGTAAAGGAAGGCTCATTTCTCAATCATTTCGTGGTTTTTAAACATTTTTGGCAGATGATCTCTGCCAGTTGTGACGGTGTAATGAGTATCTCTAACAACTCGTTTATCAAGGCACTGAAGATTCAGAAGTCCGTCTCCTCATTGACGGCGTGAGATCTATAATCGCCGAACAAACGAATAAATATTCAAGCTCTTATACATCTGCATGATCTTACGTTCAGTGATATCAAGCACCGTAACCTCTTTCTTTTTCCATTGAACCAGCCCAAACAAATAGAGTAAAACCAAGACGGCAAGCCATTTTACGTCCTGAATACAGATTTGAGACCGTAAAGCACTCTGAAGTTTTATTTTACCAGAAACAATAAATCGTCAGGTCATCCATATAAAATACATTCGCGCCCTTTGGCTCGAAATGATTAGTGTCACCACAGAGTTATACAAAAGCATTTCGTCCTTAAACGCGCCCCTCTGGAAGGTGATGTTTTTCAATGTCACACGATAATTTCCAGACGAGTCAGTAAATCTAGCTTTTCAAAGCGGCAATAATTTCTCCTTGCATCGCACTATGCATGAATGAACCTTCAAGCTTTCCAACAGATAGATGATAAGTCTATGATAGGTTGAATCGAAAGCTTTCCGTTAGTCAATCCAGGCAATTGACATGACGCTCTGATAGCCTGTTGCGTCTTTGCAGATGCACCGGTCAATTAGTAGGTTCTCTTACTAACCTGTAATGCTCTGAGTTGGACAAGTTGTCTCTTTTCGTTCGGACTATAGTGCGTCCTAACAGCAGCCACTGTGACATGAACGTTTCTGACTTCAAATATAAGGTGAATATATAGGCCAAACTTCTTCCATCAGAAGTTCCTGATACCATCTGACCCTGAAGCGGATGATATTATCAGTATCTTCCTTCAACTCCAGTGTTCTCGCGATCTTTTATACTACTCTCTAAAAAGTTTCTATCTTTTTCAGCTTTTGTTCATTTTCGACAGAAACAGGATGATCGCTGAAGAAGTGCGACGGGTCAGCGAGAAACTGTTGATTCTCCATGATCTATCTTTCGCTATTTTGTATGCTCCTACTTTCATCAGATAACCTCCTATTTTGTCAACAATTGCAGCTTGATTGTCAGTATCTTTGACATGTTCAGTGTGTGTTTGCAGATCCTCAGTTCAGAAGCGAACTTTTGACCCCTTTCTGTGACCTCTATACCAGATGTTATGTAGTCAATTAAACACTGCACAAGGGATACAGGTGAGTTTGATACTTATGTATGTTGCATGCATCCCAAAACTTTTAAACGCTAAGCATTT
This sequence comes from Druon quercuslanigerum, assembly GCA_010014905.2. Lineage (NCBI taxonomy): Eukaryota > Metazoa > Arthropoda > Insecta > Hymenoptera > Cynipidae > Druon > Druon quercuslanigerum. The sequence goes on from JAAAKG020143601.1 coordinate 2,624, forward strand.
AAGATTTAAGTATATACAATAATTTCTTAAACCTAAAATAAGATTTTGGAGAGACATATAAAAATAATTCGATTTTAATTAAAAAGACGTCAAGAATTCTAAGTTTAGAGAAAGAAAACATTTTTATAACAATAATTATTCTTGTCTCTGTCGAATTTCTAAATTAAATTTTTTCCGAACAATGTAATTTTAAATAAAATCACTAAAATTACTAAAAATAAATTGAGAATTATATTTTTTCTGAAGTCATTATCAGTAACGTTTTTTGCATTAAAATCACCAAAAGTAACCAATAGGGTTTCTGGCGTGACGCTAGCGCAGTTCAAAAAGTTGCCACAATTGGGAGCACTGTAGTATATACAGCTATAGCGCACTGCACCATTTGCTCCGAGGGTGGTTTTTATAGTTACCTATAGTCTTGTCTTAATTATCTCGACTACAAAATATGTTTGGTAGTCCATAATGTCTTTTGCCTTGATTATTGTGAAAAATCTTCACATTGTCAGGGCAGTCCCATTACATTTCCTTTAGTAGCTGGACTGGCTTTTCCTTTGATAATTGGACTGATCTACAGTCTTGTATTCATTGACTGAACTGTGTTCCACCTTTAATATTTCGAACAGTAATCACATTGCCAGGACAGCGCCACGATTTCATCTATTATTACCAGGTCAGCGCCATTTTTTGCCCTTATTAGCTGAACTCAGTGATTGTGCTGATCACAATTTATTGAAAAGTTTGCACCTCATATTCAAGTTTCAAGCGGGACATTAGATTCGATTGTGGTCATATTTTTCTCGTTCAGCCTCATCTATCTCGAAAACTTTTGATTTTTGGACTAGTCCTCATCAGGATCTGTTGATCAGGAGGATTTGAGCTATATTATATTGCAATTCCAGACAATTTGATTGAATTGTGCGGGGTCCTTTAAGTTTTTAAAAAAATATTTGATAAATTTTCGAAAATATTTTTAATGGCTCAGAATCTTCCAAAATTTTAGAACGTCTTATACTAAAGGGAATTGTGTTACGAGCAAACTTCACCAGTTTAATTTTATTTGATGTGACTTGAAAATAATATTTCAAGCCACATTGAATATCGCAACACACGAAGGTGCCTCGCTCGCTCGCAACATGAGAGCTCATTATCAGAATGCTTACGCACAATTCCAAGCTCCCGAGGACTAGGACAGCGAGCTGGCTTATGAAAGCGAAAAAGAGCAACGACCCACGAGAATGATTTTAATAAAAATTTTAAAATCATTCCCAATCAAATTAATCTTCCCTTAGAAAAAGAAAAGATTCCTCCTTCCAGAAGCCACTCAATGATGTGAGGGTGGCTTCTACAAGAGGAAGTATGTAAGAGGGTATGCATGTTAAAACCACTCTATAATAACAAGAGAAGGAAAACCAATGCTTAAATTCTAAATCTTGAAATATAAGAGAATGAAGCGCATGCAAGAAAATCTGAAGGAAAAACTAAGAGAGGTATTGTACTCGCGGTAGCGTATGCTTACACTCACACACACGCGCGCGAGACGTTTGCCCGTTGCCTTCGAAAGAAACATCGTTTGTCGCATAGCATATATGTAGCCATACTACAGCAACGACTACATGTATGCTACGCCTGACCCATCTCCCTCGCTCTCTCTACTCTTCGTATTCTGCCATAAGCGCGTCCTTGCTTATAGTGTTTCTACACTGAGGGTTTAACCTCATATCCGTTCAATATCGGACAAATGTAGCTGGACAAAATTTAGCTAAATACAACTTGAAGTTCTTCGATTGAAAATAGAGTTTAAACCGAATCAGTGCAGCCACACGCCGGTGTCGAACTGTAGAATTTGAATATAGAAAAGTCCGCGTGAGTGATTCATCGGGCTTTTTTTCGAACACTGTTTACAGTTCGGCAAACCTCGCAACGTGGACATTGATCCGATCATCAGTGTAGTTAGAGTCGGATAAATCACTCATACTTTGACTGTAGGAGTTGAAGTTACATGTGGATAAACCCTAAGTGTAGAAACACTACTAACGCACATCCACCTAATGCATTGCAATGATACAGTTCAATACACCTCGCCGTTCGCGCTTCTCCTCTATTCTTCCATAGCCCTGTTCCTTTTGACAGCACGAGCATGTGGTTTTAACCAAAGAAATCCACGTGTCTACTCAGCAGAAATGAAACGATCCTAAGATGATTAATTCTTTAAATCTAATTGAGGTTGAAAATAATATAAACTTAATTTTAAGTTGAAAGTTTCAACCTGCATCAGCCCTGATGCAAATTTATAGTTAAAATTTAATTCTTTTGAAAAGCATAAAATACTTCGAACACTTTATCTCTGTAAAGTGCTGACGACGTTCCTGTTTCACAAATACAAATCCAAACGAAACATTTTAACAACATGAATTTCAAGAACCTAAGAATCAAAAGTCAAAGTCCTCTCGGTATATTCCTTCTTCCTAACCAAATTCCGCAATGTTGCAAATATCCCTACCTAGTCATCTAGCTGTAAACGAACGAGGTGCATCGGACAAAATTTGCAGATTTTGTCCGTCTGATCGTCGGAACCCAGTTTTGTCTTAGTCTTTGAGCTGAACCTGTAACCACAGAATTCTTATAGAGGTGAAAATATCTTCGTCGTCACGGGTAACGTATCGCAGGTATCCACAAGTCTCACAGTAAGTCCACATAGACAGGTAGACCGGTAAGCCATAGAAACGATGCAAGGGATTCTAAAAATCTCTGCCGACGGGAGGCAGGGATGTAACGGGAACACCTTATTTCATTTCTTACTAAACGAGAGTGTCGGTGTGTCCTATTCACCTGTGTAAAAATAAATTGAGTCAGTTTAGAGAAAATTTAACTCTTCTCGAATCTCAAAACGAGATGAAGTAATTTCCTCGAAAAACTGCAGTTCTCTTTCATGAATAGTAGATATATTTTCTACTTTTCATAAAAGTAAACTTACGAGAGTGACAGGTAATAGAGTACTAGAGTAAGATCCTCTAGGATCTTACGAACTCAAAAGGGATAGCCCGCTTCTAATTAGAAGGAAATTCATGAAAATTACTCTTTGCCCTTGCCTTTGGGTTTTTATTTTTTGCAAATTTAACTGGATAGAGGTAGGTTAAGTCAATGAAGAAGGTAAGGTTGTGTCTTTTCAATTACTGACTACTTCAGACACGTTTAACGTGTACCTTCTTCTTCCTCTTTGTATATGCTATGCGTTACCAATAAATTATGTATGCAAGAGGTGACGTTTTCTATTCGTGACCTATACCTTTCTCTTGGATGAAGGACAACACCTCTTCGTAAGATAGGAAGGGTTCCGGCCCGCGAAAAAAATAAACAAGATGGACGCTTCTCGCCCTTCTTTCAGTTTTGGGGAAACCTCCACCCAGGCGCATCGTGATCTGATTTCGGATTTTTTTTGTTTGTCTTTTTCTTAATTTTTACTAGGTAGCAACCAAGGTTGTTCAATGAGAATGATAAATAATTTTCAAAAATCACAAATCAACCGTACGTGACAAATTCATCCTAAAGTTTAAAAAAATCTCAAAGCATTAAATTTAGTATTTTTTTATTTATTCTTTCAATCGCTTGAAATCTTTTAAATTTGTTAAGCTATTTACTACTTGTTTTATACAACACCTAGAAGACTCGATAGAATCATGGAATTTTGAAGAAAGTTGTGGAAAAACTGGAAAAACTATGGAATTTTGTAAAAAAAGGCAGCGTTTTTTATTGAAAGAGTAATTTCAAAGACTATTAATCAAAGTCTTAATTGTTATTATAGTACGCCGAAGCGATAAATGGTGAACATTCCGGTTTTTTTATTGAAAAAATTCCTTTTTTTCGTTTAAATTTTTTGATTGATCATATATCTATCTGTTGAAATTTCGTCGTTTATTATAAATATTTTGTAAATATTAGGAAATATTTTACACTGCTACGATATTTTTAATCACTTCAACACTTCTAAAATTCCTAAATATCATTTCAACTGGCCCGCATTTTTCTTAAAATTTTCAAATGTCTAAAAAATTGGAATATTGCGTAAGATATTATAGATCTTTTCTCGAAATTTTTAGAAATCTTTAAAAATGTATTACATTCTTTTTAAATTTTCTCTAAAATGTAATTTTTAAAAACAAAAAATCGTTTCAGATTTTCATGTAAATATGATGAATATTCTTTCATTGAATGATTAAGAATTAGTTTAAGGGGGTGATGAAATTCCAATTTGAAAACCAGATACAGAGATCGCAATTCCAAAAATAGAAAAACTTCCGCAATTTTTAAACAAGAATTCTGGCATAAAATATCGCTTCTAATTTTACGTCTGACACACTCCTATTCTTAATGAGTCTCTAATTTATTTTAGTGTTTGATCAAACCTAATTTTTTGATGACTTGCAGAGAAAATATTGTCTAAAATAAAAAAAAATCCCTAAAAACTTTTTAATTTAAAATTAAAGAGAAATGAATTGCTTCGATATTTCTTTTTGACATACTTATAGCGAGAAAATGCCTGAGCATTAATTTTAGGGGCTGATAAAATTTGATCAACCCAAGTTTTTAGATGACGTCCCGAAAAATATTTTCTAAAATAAAAAAAAACTAACTAATATCTATATATGAAAAAAGAAATCTCGCATTAAGTATCGTTTCTACTTTTATTTCGGACACTCTACTATTGTTAACGATTCTCTAATTTATTTTTGTGTTCGAGCAAACGAAATTTTTAGATGACTTGCAGAGCAAAGATTTTGTAAAATAAAAAGCTCCGTGAAAACTTTTTAAATTAATATTAAGGCAAAACTAATTGGTTAGAGATATTTTCTAAAATGAAAAAAACTTCCCAAAAACTTTTAAAATTATAATTGAAGCGAAATGAATTGCTTCAATATATCTTTTCGACACACTTATACCCACCAAATAACTGAGAATTATATTTAGGGGCTGATCAAATTCGATCAAACCAAATTTTAGGATGAGGTGCAGGGAGTTTCTTGTCAGACCTATATCGATAAAAAGACTGAAAATTAGTTTTAGGGGCTGATGAAATTCCAATTTGAAAATCAGGTCCAGAGATAGCAATTCCAAAAATACAAAAATTTCTAAAATTGTTGAAACCAGAACTGTAACATAAAATACCACTTCTAGTTTTATTCCTGACAAACTCCTATTCTCAACGATTGTCTAATTTATTTTAGGGTTCGATCAAACAAAATTTTTAGATAGCGTCCAGGGAAAATATTTTCTAAAATAAAAAACACTCCCTTAAAACTTTTTACATTAAAATTGAAGGAAACTTAATTGCTTCGAGATATCTTTTTAAAACAACTATGCCGACAAAATGACTGAGAAATAATTTTAGGAGCTGATCAAATTCCAATTATGAAAACAGATCTAGAGATAGCAACTCCAAAAATGGAAAAATATCTAAAAATTTGGAAACAAGAATTCTGGCATAAAAACAGCTTCTTTTTTATTTCTGACACACTCCTATTCTTAAGGAGTCTTCAATGTATTGTAGTGTTCGATCAAACCGAATTTTTAGATGACGTCCGGGGAAAATATTTTCTAAAATAAAAAAATGCCCTAAAAACTTTTTAAATTAAAATTAAAGCAAAACGAATTGCTTCGAGTTATATTTTTCACACATGTATATGGACAAAATGACTGAGAATTAATTTTAGAGCTGATCAAATTCCAATTTGGAAAACAAGAATTATGGCATTAAATATCGCTTCTACTTTTATTTCTAACATACTTCATTTCTCAAGGAGTCTATAATTTATTTTAGTGTTCGATCAAACCAAATGTTTAGATGACGTCCATGGAAAATATTTTCTAAAATAAAAATGCTCCCTAAAAACCTTTTAAATGATAACTAAGGAAAAGTATATTGCTTCGAGGTACCTTTTGGCACACCTATACGGACAAAATGACATAATTATTGTCAGGGTCTGATCAAATTCAAATCCGGAAATTAGATCGAGAGATAGCAATTCCAAAAATAGAAAAATTTCTAAAAATTTGGAAACAAGTATTCTAGCATAAAATATCGTTTCTACTTTTATTTCTGACACATTCCTATTCTTAAGGAGTCTCTAATTTATTTTAGTGTTCGTTAAAACCAAATTTTTTGATGGTGTAACGGATGACGCTATCATTCTCCCCACCCTATCTGATAACTATAAAAGAGAGCTCCCATCCATGCTCTTCAGTCATAATTCTGTAACCTCTTGCTGAAATAAAGATTGTCGTATCGCGCAATTCGGCACGACTCATTTTTCGAAATCCATTTATGTTTATTTCGGCATAACATTTTGGCAATCCTGCCAGGATTGCTTCAAACGATTAAGGAATCAAAAGGAAGCAATCGCGATTAGCAGACCAACAGTTTTTATGGAAACATAACCAACTCTGCGAAATGGAAAAAATACAGACTCCAAAGAATCCACGGACTTTTGTTAACAGAAAAGTAACGAATAATTGTTAAAATTAGCGGTGTAATTGAGTAGACCCTATCCTACGTAAAACAATTATTTCGAGATATTCACCAGAAAATTCAACTGCAGTAAAAGCAGTCCACATGTTAGTCAAGCCGATCAGCGTTCCAGATACCGGTCCCCGCAGCTCAACGGACTTCGATACGACTGTTGTCAGTTTTGTTAGGAAATACTGCTACGTACAAATCTAAAGCGAATCTCAAGTAGGTGTAAAGCCTCTCAGCCACCTGAAGAAGGGGACAAACGAGAAACGATTACAAGTTTACCGTTTGGTGAGGTAGAACTTTTGAGATTCGGGTGTGGCATACTCTGCGTGCATGCGAGCCCTATCACATCTTAACAAATTAAAATTTTACTTTGTAATCAAGAGATTTTTGTAACACGATCTGTTGTATTATACTGTATTAAAACGTACAAAACTCACGAGTTTTGGAAAGCAGACATGAACTGGTCAAAAGCTAGTATAGGGATTATAGAAACCCAAAAAATTGTTTTTATACTGATTCAAGAAGCGAATATTCCGATTGTAATAAAATGAATGACCAAAAACCTAATGCCTCGGAATCCTCCGACGTAAAGCTAATCCTCTCTCAACGCCAAACCCTCTCGTTAAACACTAAAGCATCATTAAAGAAAAATTACAACAGGCATTTAAAAATCTAGAAATTAGCATCTAAAATAAGGCTTCCCGCGAAAATAGTAACAGAAACAGAAAAGTACGTCATGTCGGAAGACGAAGATTTACGCGACTCGAAAGAAATAAAGAACTACTGAAAGAAAACCTTAAGAGAAGACAGGAGGAACAACTAGAGCTCAAAGACCCAATTTCTGCAAAAGAAATCCTAGGCGCTATTGATATATTAAACAGTCAAAATGATATAGGCGTTAAAGATTTTATAAAGCAGGTTCAAAATGAAAAAACCCAATGTACACAACCCGGTTTCCTGTTAGATTTCGTAAAGGCACAAAAAATAACTGGGTTCGCAAAAAACGCTATAAGATTCATTTCAATAAATTCTTATGAAGACCTATTCGACGCGTTACGACAAAACTTAAAACAAACAATTTCCATACTTCCCTTAAAAAGCAAACTAGAATCATATAAACAGGGTCACACGGAAATCATACAAAACTTTTTGGCTCGATTTAGGCAAATCATGAACGAAATAAACTACGCGGCCCAAGCACAATATACAAAATTATCAGAACGAAAGATGAAAATAAAAATAAAAGAACAAGAAGGAAAAAATAGGTACCTGTTAAACCTAAAACGTGAAATCGGTCTACAAGTTAGACCCCTAAAACCAAAAACGATAGCAGAAGCTCAAAGTTATGCAGTAGAGACTAAATCTACGCCAAGGACAATGATGAGACCAAACCCTCCACCAAGACCATTTTCAAATACTGCAGGATTCAAACCTGTAAAAAACCCACAACAATTCGACAAAACCAAAATGAATTGGCATAAATGCTTTAAACTCGGACATTTCGCCTCGCAATGTCAAGTTAGAACCCAGGGTTTTCAGACCGGCTACTTCCAAAAGTATATTCAACAGAAATGATCTCAGAGAAATAGAAAGAACAAAACCATTATCAAAACTCAGCAGAATCTCAGCAATTTGCGGAGAATTATTCGCTATCCGAGGACGAAGATGTGGACGAGAATACAAACTACTATTAGATACCGGAGCCGCGATTAACCTAATAAAAGAAGATCTAATTCCCGATGTTCCCAAATTTAAATTTAATAAAACATTCTTGATGGGTAATGACGAACACCAGTCAGTGGAAGCATGTTATATTAATTATTTCAATAAAAAACATCTGTTCCATATAGTCAGGTCAGACTTCCCGAGCATAGAAGAGGATTTAATCGGCCAACCTTTCTTAAACAAATTTAAACGATATTTGATTACCCAAGAATATCTGATAGTCGAATATGGAAAAACTCTTTTAATAAAAGAAGGATCTTACATTCGAAGTAAAATGGCAACCATTTGTAAAATCCAAGTGAAAGAAGAAGACCAAGATGTTTGGATCGAAAATCACGAAGCAATCCCAGATAGACTTTATGCTCTGAGAAATCAAAAGATAAAATTTCCATATGTGACGTGGAATGGGAAAAGGTGGCTTAGGTCCAAAAAACCGATTTTCGGGTTTTGATTGATTCTAATAAAT
>JAAAKG020143602.1:0-11325 GCA_010014905.2 Druon quercuslanigerum
TGTATTTTTGAAGGTTATTGTCCATAGAAAAATATGACATAGATGCCAAATCATAGAAATGTATACATATCTCTAGCAACATCTATGAGTAAAACCAGCAAACTTCAACTAACACCCCTGGTGTTGACAATATTTACGTCTTGCAGCACTTGGTGGATAAAGGGAGATTTCTGGATGTATAGGGAGTTGAGACAAAGGTTCCTACTTAACTCAACGCTGTTTGCAATTTTTTCGTGGATTGGAGTAATCAGGGTAGGAAGGATAAGGATATGGTCACTCGCATATGCAGATGAATTGGACAATAATAGGTGAGAGTTGAATACGGATAAGGCGAAGGTTATGGTGCTCAGAAAAGTAGGGGGACAGATAAGAGAGGGGAGTAAAAGTGGAAGGAAACAGGAGTGGATGGCCATATAAAAGAGAGAGTGAAAAGGGCAAATGTGGTGATGAGGCAGGTGTGGAGGCTGGGAAAATGGTTGTTTGCAGATGATTTTGCAAATGGAATGAAATTGTTTGATTCGCTAGTGATAAGTGTCTTATTTTACGGAGTGGAGGTGTGGGAGTATAAGTTAGGTGAGGAAGCAAATATGATACAGGAGACGTATGTAAATTGGATACTGTAGTTAGCAAGGAGGGAGGGAGGATTGTCAGGAGGGAGACAGGAAGGACGAGTTTAAGGAATATAACGGGGAGCCCAGCGTGTAAATATGAGGAAAAATTTTTAGAAGAGGGGGGAAAGTGCGCTGGTTAGGAAGTGTTGGTGAGAGAAAGAGAACGATCGTAGGGGTGAGCGCATGAAAGTGGAAAAAGAAAGGTATTTTAGAACGAATGGATTGCAGATGGATGAAGTTAGAAGGATGCGTGAGGAAGGAAGGACGGAATATGAGTTGGTTAAAAGAAATAACATGGAGAGAGCGAAGAAAGCAAATTAGGATAGAATAAGATAGTCAAGGTTTAACAAAAACTATGTGTGGATTCTGCGAAGGGAGAGAGCGCAATATTTGTGAGAGAAAGAAGAACATGGAAGTCAGGAATTTATAGCGAGAATGAGATGCGGACGCATGCAGGTTTATATTAAGTTCTGGTTTTCTGGAGAGAAGAGGATGTGTGAATGTTGCGGGAAGGGGGATTCAAAAGTCGAACATTGGTTCGAGGAGTTTGCAGAGGTGGGAATGAGTGGGATAAGCATGGATTAATTTTTGTATGAAAGGGGGGACAAAAGGGCAGTTGCATGCGTTAAGGGGGCGTTGGGTAAGAATGAGAATAAGACAAGGAAGGAGGAAGAGGAATAGAAAAGGAAAGATTGCATATAGGAGAAGGTGTAGATGTAAGAAAATTAGACATAGTGCAAATAGTCGATAAGTATTAGGGATAAATGCATGCGTGCGAGGCGAGAAAGTAGCGACATGCGTGCGAGGCGAGGAAAGCCCGGTCATAAAAACGAGCGGCTGGCAGATATTGTGAGGATGGATGTTAGTTTTTAAGAGGTAGTTGTAAGGACATTATGTAAAAATAGAAGGGTAAGCAAGTCAATTTTTTTAAGGCCAGCAGGCTGAAAATAAACGTTTATCTATTTATCTACTTAACTGAGTTCACGATTACGGTCTATTTTCTTGTAACTGAAAATGTTAAATTCGACCTTAACGACAATGTCAATTACATAGGTTTTTCCTTAGTGCGGAAGATATGAAGTTTATTATAATCTCAATACATCTTTTATTTTTAATTAGAAAAGTAATTATTATTAATAATTAATTATAAAAATAAACCTAATATTGTAAAAAGTAAAACAAAACTCGCTCAGCGAATAACACTGTTTGAAAGTCGAGATATTACTGTCTCGCCCGGTAACATTTACTTCGTCGGTTCAAACTGTACCTCTAACAGTCTCAGTTAGCACTTGTCACAGTACGAAATAGGAGATGTTACAATTTCACACTGAGGAATTGGTGCGGGGTGAAGCCCTATATTGGTGTACCGGATTACTTTTTCAAACTGCACCATCTAGTTTGTATCCCACTACCCATTGCAGTAAACTGTCTAATTCACCATTTTTAATTCATAATGGGAAAACGTAACTCTACAATGTCAAACTGTAATAGCTGCTTTATATGTTGCTACAAATGGTATTTCGACTAGTATACTTTCAGATTATTGGTTCACACTGCATTCAATACTATGAAAACTGCTCTTTTCATAGTGAGTACGCTTTAAACATCAGTTTTACTGTTCGAAATTGTACATCTTACAATGTACTTTTTCCGTGAAAACATTCAAAAACGATGCAAAAGTAATAAATAATAAAGGAAATGCAGTACAAATATGCTTTAATAACCTCAATGGGGATTTTCACTAGGGCAGTCTTCTAATGTAAGTTTTGACAATGTTACAGATAGGATCGCATAACATTTTTTCGATCAAACAATTTGATTTTCTGTTTCCGATGTTCGCTTTAAAGCCAGATAGATCCGGATAAATGGAATGTTCCGACGAAGTTCCGGATAGGGCCGCATAAGATTCCGTCAGCCAAATAATTCAATTTTCTTTTTCTAATATGCGCCTCAAAGCCGGATAGAAGTAGACAAAAAATTGTTTTCAAAATTTAACGTAGACAGTAGTCTAATGTAAGTTCCGAAAAAATTCCAGATAGGGGCGCATTAGATTTCATGGGCCAAATACTTCAATTTTGCTTTTCCGATGTTCGCTTCAAAGCCGGATAGAACCAGCTAGAAAACCGCTTTTACACTCGAATGAAAACAGTCTCCTAATTTAAGTTCCGACATAGTTCCTTCCAGGTGCGGTCACGTAAGATTTTGTCGGGTGAATAATTCAATTTTTTATGTCCGATGTTTGCTTCAAAGCTGTACAGAACGAGTTAGAAACCCATTTTCAAACTTAGATGAAAACAGTGTTCTAATTTAAGTTCCGACATAGTTCCAGATGGGCCGCATAAGATTTCGTCGGGTTAATAATTTAATTGTTTGTGTCCGATGTTCGCTTCAAAGCCGTACATAACCGGATAGAAAACCATTTTCAAAGTTACATGAAAACTGTCTTCGAATTTAAGTTGCGTCATAGTTCCTCATAGGACCGCATAAAATTTCGAGGGGTGAATGATTCAATTTCTTGTATCCGATGTTCGCTTGAAAGCCGTATAGAACCGGATAGAAAAAGGTTCTTGGACTTAGATGAAAAGTCTTCTAAATTAAATTCCAACAAAGTTTTGGATAGAACCGCTTAAGATTCCGTCGGCCATATAATTTACATTTCTGTTTTCACTGTTTGCGTTAAAGCCGGATAGATCGAGATAGAAAAGGGTTCTTGGAATTAGAAGAAAAGAGTCTTCTAACCTAAATTCCAACAAAGTCCCGAATAAGAAAGAGATCCAGATAGGCGCAGACTTTTTTCTCTATTTAATTTTCTTATGATTGTGTGGAATGGTGTCCTAAATCCACTAATAGGCTGTATATTGTTCCGTCTCGTCGTTTTCGCTCGTCTAGACAGCAGTTTTCCGCATATATATGATATTCCGCCCCTCCCTCGTAGGCTTCTTGCTCCTCTATTTCTTCCTGAGTCATTTGTTCTTGGTCTAAATAGTGTTTGTCTTCTTCCTGAATGTTTCTTACTGGATTTGGTGGTTTTGTGGGAGATGTGCATGGTGAAAATTTTACTTTGCATAAGACTGGTTGGCAAAATGTCGAAGTTTTCCACACTTGTGACATTTCTTGTCCATTTTGTTGTCCAGCGACATCGATTGGTTTGGAGCTTTCGGTGTTATATTTGCTTGCAATCTGGTTTGTGCATTTTCCGGTCCGAATTCCCTCTTAGGATAGTATTGAGATTCACGTGTCCAGGATCTTGGTTGATTCTCTTTTAACCAAGCTTACATCTTAGTAATCACATTCTGTGCTTCCCCGATATTTGATGGTTTCTGGGCTTTAACCTGCAGGCCTATTTTCCTTCGCAGGTTCATCAGGTCCTTCTGAAGGCGCTCACTTTTTTCTATGTCGAGGGCAATTCTTTTTTGTATATGTCTTACTTTAGCGGCTTACTTCTCAAATGGCTAATTGAACCCACTTTTTTTAAGTTTCCCCGTAGATCTTCATATATAAGTCCTCATACGTGTAGATCTAGTTGAAGCTCTCTCTCTACATGTTGTTGAATTTTTTCTAACATTATAAAATCTAGCAGCAGAACTGGTTGGCTGCACTGTTGCCTAATGCTCTAGACTTTCTTGATAACTTTCTCATCACCGACATTGTCTTGCCCTTTTAGCGGCTTAATAGCTCGTAAGTAATAGCACAGGTCAGGTTAGGTTATAAATTTTCGAGCGAGCAGCACTGATTCTTGTTGTACGTCGTCGCATCCCGTTAGTCCCAGCGTGTCGGTAGTGCAAACTTCTCGCCACTTCTCCGAGGGTCCAGGCCAGATTCTCCGGTATTCTACCGAGTGATTTTTTTGTTCTCGTCGAATCAGCCGGTAAGCACTTTTTGTATCTAATCAGGTGAAACCTCTCCACCCCTCCCCCTTTTTGGTGGCCCGGAATTCCCTAAATTTGGAAAAATTGTGTGTTTAGTTGGTCCAGAAAGTCCTGAAATTCCGTTTATTTTTGAATTTAGTTGGCACAGAAAGCCCGAAAATTCAGTTTTGTTTTGTGAGCTTAGTTGGCCAAGAAAACCCGAAAATTCAACTTCGTTGACCCAGAATGCCTAAAAACTTTGAGTATTTGTGAGTTTCGTTGGCCCAGAAAGCCCTGAAATTTGATTTTGTTGTTCAGTAAGTCTTCTTTCATGTTTTTGAGGTTAATTTTTCCACGTGGCCACGAGGTTTCACAGGATTGAGTCTTTAAAATTCATTAGTAAAAATTTTTATAAGTCGAGTGGATGGCCGTCTTCCTACCTGTAATCGGGCGTCCAAGGTGCTGACGTATCAGAAGAGGCGGTTGCCTCTTCCGTTTGTTTGCGGGCCTCGTTCAAATGACCCCGCAGAATTTGTATGGAAAATGGTTCTCTGCTAAATTTTCTAAAACTTTGCTTCGTGACAGTTCTTAATGTTAGATTAAAGGTCTCGAGGTGCATCAAGTCTAGAAAATTCCAATTTTTTTAGATATAGCCGTTCGAGGTTAAGGTATGTATGCAATTTGCAGCAGAATAAGGCTGCAATGCTGATCATAAAAATCGGAATGATGCGGCTTGTACAAAAATAATAATGCCTGGATGTATGAATTATTACACTGACACAAGTGCATATATCTATAAAGAGAAAGAGTATATGTTGCGCGACCTGACTTTGCACGGCATTGTATATAGTATACATGATATATATAAATGCATATATATAAATTGTCGCACCTGCGACAATTTTATTATGTTTGTTAATTATGACTCAGCTAAGCTTTTTAGGCAAGGTAAGTAAAATAATTAATTGGAACTGTCATAACGATAAAATTGGAATATTTCTTTAAGAAATATACTTCAAAATATAATGTGTGTGAAGATGTGGACTATCAAATGAACGAATTTTGTATTGGATTTTATTTTCAACTCAAATTTATTCTAAAATATTGGTTTATTTCTAAAGAAACTAATTTAGTGATAAAAAAATATCTCACCTGACAGAAAGAGAGATCTGGTCGAACTCTGGTATCCTAGTCACACGGCAGAGTTGTAACTTTACAAATCCCTCAGAAAAATCCTAACCTAACAATGGGAAACTTACTTTTGTCGATATGGTAATATTACACAAAGTTTCCCGTAAAAAATTGCACAAGCGTATGCAAATTTCATTTTTCTTTTTATAGTGTCAGTTTACAGAGTCAGTTTCCTTATCGGTTTATTGTTCTTCTCCTGCTCACTCGATTCTATAGTCTCTTCTGAATTGCAAATAGTGACGATCGAGTTGTCAAGCCGCACACATACCGAGTTTGCGCATTGCGTTTTTTGAACGAGCAGTAGGAATTTATTGGGCACTTTGAAATGCGGAATAAGTTATTTAATATATTTTAGTTACTAAGGTTAGGTTCTTCATAAAATAGTTAAGATATTAGCGCAGGTTTTAGAACATCAGGCATCAGTAGAGAAAAATTTACCTATAAGAAGTCGAAATGTCATCGAATCGACATCACTTCGACGTTTTTTTAAACCCTGTAAATTGCAACGAATTCTGATAAAATCACTCATATTGAAGTGAATATTCACTTACGAAGTATTTGCGGACCATAATAAAAATAGTCGAAAACTGACAAAATTTTGACGATTACTTCGACTCGACAATCATACGACGGTAACGACGTCTCATTGACGTCACTGTTTTGACTGGGTACACGCGATCGATAATAATCTGTGCAAACTATTTTCAGCATTACATATCATTCAAGTACCACTTGCTGTTTGTGTCAGTACATTCAACCGAAGACAAGTTGGATCTGCATCTATTAGTGCTATTTCATCCGAAATAGATCTAATACAGTTGATACACAATCTGGAATCGTAATTTAAGTGCAAGGGTAGATGATTTCGCTCGTCACGTCTGGTGATTGCGATTTGCCGTTTAATTATATTTTCATCGCCATTCATGAGTGCTTATTGCCATATATTAAATAATAGGTTACATGTATAGCAACATCTTTGCGGTGGTCTACGAGCCATTTTTTTCAGTCGTATACTTACGTGTGGAAAACATAGGCTTTATCAGAAACACGAACAATGTGAGTGAATACCTTATACTCCACACATTTAATAGGCCAATTGCGGAAAGGAATCAAATCCTGTTTGCAGAAGATTTTATTTGCAAAAAAAATATATCAAGTCTGGTAGTCAACAGTGTAAGATAAAAAAATAATAATATTGCTCATGCATATATACTACAGAGTCTAACGAATTACTGTCATGTTGAAGACTACATTAATTATTTGAACGAGTGGTACGTTAGCTAGGGGTAGAAATCAATAAGGAGTAAAAAAAATTTATAACTAAATGCATACCGTTTCATTGCAATTATAGACACAGCCGTACATGATTGTTGTCTTGATTATTCGATTGCATGAGCGAGATACGACTATTGTAAACAAAACGAAGTGAGTCGGGTAAATTATTCATACAGAGGGTATTGCTGAGCGACATCATTTTAGAGATACTTTAATTAGACAAATGTTTAATAGAATTATATATATCACATAATGGCAGTACGTATATTACAGTTTTGTACCACAAATATGAATGAGTTGCATAAGTACAGAATTTAACGCTGATAGAGCTGAGCCCTTCTAAAAATTAATAATTGCATATATTATATGCATTCATACATTATGTGTATGATCATCTGATGGATGTTATATATATATTCGGGGAAAAAGTCGAAAAATTCAAATTATCTTTGAAAGGGTCACAGATACATGAAAACTTAAGAGATTTTCAGGATTTTGAAGAGTGAAATTGCTTTCAACCAGATATATGAAACATGAAAACTAAGTAAATATTAAGGTTTTTGTAGAGGGAATTTGTTTTCGATCAACTCGATCTAACCCAATAAGAAGAGTTTTTGAATACCAAACAAAAAATTCAAATTTTGAGTTATCTTCAAAATGATGAGAGACAGGCAAAAGCTAATGACATTTTTATCATTTTCTAAAGGGGTTGTTTCTTGGCCACCTCGACCTAAACCAGTCAAGAAATGTTAAAAATTCGAGAAAAAATAAAAAATTCTCCAATAACTCTGAAAAAATCACAGACACGTGAAAACTGACAAGATTTTCAGGGGTTTGAAGAGAGGAATCGGTTTCGCCCAAAATGTTAAAGTTTCGAGTATTGACAACCCCGACGAAATGCAGCATACAGATTTTCGAAATTAGCACAAATCAAAATCTTTAATTGTCTACACAACGTTTAGAGATACGTGGAAAATTATTTAATTTTAATTTTTTTCGGAGGGGGGTTTGTTTTTGAACAACAGCAAACAGATTTTAGAAATTTGGAAGCATCTAAAATGTGAATTATCTTGAAAATTGTCATAATTGTGTGAAAACTAATAATTACAAAGAACTCAAACTAACCCAATAAAAAGATTATAAAAATTCAAACCAATGATAAAAATGTTGAACTGTATCGTAAACGATCAGAGATACATGAAATCTCAACAAATTTCCAGGATTTTTCAGATCAAGATTGTTTTAGACAAACTCGAACTAACTCAACAGAATTATTTAAAAATTCAAAAACAAATTTTAATTTTTATCTTATGCCAAAAACGGAAAGAGATTCGCGAAAACTAAATAAATTGTCATGGTTTGATGAAGATCCTCGACCAGCCCGTACTAAAATAGTAGAGTAAAGTGGAGATACGTGAAAACTGGCTAAATTTTTAGTATATTCCAGACCGAGGTGTTCCTTGGGCATCCCTAATGAGCCGAGTAGAAATATTTCAAAAATAAAAACTTTGAGTTATGCCAAAAACGATGAGATACGTAAAAGCGGAAAAATCCGGATTTTGTAAAGGGTGACGATCTTCGGCCTTCATGAATAAAGCCAATAAAAGTATTTTCGAAATTATGAGAAAAAAATTGAATAATCTCGCAACCGTTGAGATACGGGAAGCTGACATAAAAGGCCAGGGTTTTATACAAGGGATTCTCTTCGGCGACCGCAAACTAACGCAATACAAAGATTTTCAAACGGAAAAAATAAAAATGTTCAATCATCTCAAAAATGATAAGACATACACGAAAACTTTAAAAAATTGTAATAAATAACAATTAGTTTTAATACTGAAGAAATTTGATACATTTTCAAAATGCGACTAAACGTTGAAATACATATGAAAACTGTTAACAATTTAGAGATTTTCTATAAGAGTATAGATTTATTCGAATTGAAAATAATTGAATAACAAGCCTTTACATTGTTCGGATTGGGTATCTCACAGGGAAAGATTAAAAGGTGTTTCAGGATTCAAGTTTATCTTGAAGGAAGGATTAAAACGATTGAACTTTCTGCTCGGATTGGCTTCCGATTCACTCGGATTGTGCGCACGGACTTAAGAGCATTGAAAATATTAAAACTGGCTTTTGTTGACCCTTTACGTTATTTGGATTGGGCATTGCACTCAGAAGGAGTGAAAGTTTGTTGCAGATTGGTGTGTGACTCATTCGAATAGGTTTCGGATTCACACTTATCCATTTGGACTGGTGTCAGATTCAGGCGTACTCACTCAGATTCATTCCCGTTAAATGTAAGAAGTAAAGAAATATTACATATTAAAAAGGATTGGAAGCACAGATTGAAAAATGGTTTCCGACATGACTGATACGACAGTAGCTACGCCCCTTACTCGGATACATTCAAATTGAATTTGGCGTTAAACCATGTATTGTATACTCTTTTCTGCTAATTTCCAATTTAGTACCCCATTTTCTGTTTGAATAAACCATCGCTAAGTTTCTTAAAATGCTGACGAATGAGGCAACTGAAAAATCCCAAAAAACAACATTTTCGGTACTGTAAAATTCCCGAATAATAAAATCCCCGTTAAAAATGTCCGAATTATGAAATTCCTGAATTATATAAATTAAAACAATTGTTGTTTAAAAACAATAAATATTATTTATTTATTCAAAATGAAATTATTAAATTTTCTCCGAACCTGAGAACATTTTCCAAACAAACTTTGCACGATTTAAATCAGTGGTGATTTACTTTGAAGCTTCTTTTAAATTTTTTTTTAATTAACAATTCAATTGTTGAGACCATTTTTTGTCATTTTTTCCATACTATGCACATTTTTGAACAACATTTCTCATTCAGAAATACATTCTTTTTAATTTTTGTGATTTTCAATTTTAAAAACTGTTTTATAAAGTTATGAATATTCAAAAAATTACTAACAGGTTAAATATATTTGTACATTGGTTATTTTTTCATAAAACCCTTTCATTGCTAAGTGGGAAATTGGTGCAATGAGACGACTGTCGCAGAAATGTCAAAACGGAATGTTCTTTAGGTGATGCAATCCATCCATTTGCCGATTTCGTCGTGAATTCATCCAGTAGTCCGCGCGGATAGGTTGCGTTTGTACGTCTTCGGGAGCGAGCAAACCATTCGGATCGGTAGCATGTACCGATCCTTCGGTAATGTCTACTACACCACTATTTTCAACTCGGTTCAATGGATTTTACATATCTTACAATATGTAATACTAGTGAATAGAGGTTCATTTTACTACGTGATAACCGTTAATGTAACCTTAATTTCATTTTGTAATTTACGAAATACTGAGTGATGTTAACATTTTCACCCCCTTTTTAACTTTTTTCTGTGTGCATATGTTTCTAGTCCTTTAAACTATTTTTCAAATTTTAGATATTAATCAACAATTGAAATTCTAAAATCTCTTCATAAATTTTTCTATCATTTTTTATAGTTTCATGTATCTTAAATGCCAGAATTTTCCGTACATTTGATTAATTTTCAATTTTAGTTGAATTAATAGTCTAAATTATTGTCAGTGTCTCTAT
Organism: Druon quercuslanigerum; assembly: GCA_010014905.2. Taxonomy (NCBI): domain Eukaryota; kingdom Metazoa; phylum Arthropoda; class Insecta; order Hymenoptera; family Cynipidae; genus Druon; species Druon quercuslanigerum. Next base: position 10,508 of record JAAAKG020143602.1, read on the forward strand.
GCAAATTTAGATTCACAGCAATCGATAAATTTTAAAGAATAAATTTAAAAGTCAAACAAAAAGTGTGTCCTGACTTTCAAACGGTACACAGAAAAACAATTTATAATATAGTTAATAACAGATTTGTGCAGTTAAGAAAATTAGCTGCTCTGCTGCAACTGCAGCTTCCCGAAAGAATTACTGAATTACACACTTGTGCTTGCAAGAATTGTTATGCACGTTTTACATCTATTAATCTAAAACCTGAAATTAATTTAATTTTTTTAAATTATTTAATTAAATTAAGAAGATGATATCAATAGAGTATGAGCAAGATAATCCGTATGAACCTGACATATCGTTAGAAATTGGAGAAATGAACGAAGCAATTTCTTAGCTGCATCTGAATAAATAAATAAGATATTTTATAAGCTTTATGTAGACTAAACCATTCTTGACATCAAGAGAATTTTTTTTCTTATGAAAATTGAATTTTTGGATTTTTCTCGAAAATGGTGCAAGATATCATAAATGATTAAAATAACTTTTTGCAGGACTTTCTTAACTCTGAAAAATATTTTGATAAATAATTTTTTTTGAAGTCAGGGAAATATGGTTTTTTGTCTCTCATTATGCCGAAACTTTTCCAATTAGTATTGTTCAAAAATATTATTTTCTTTTATGTGAACCAATCAAACCACCTCTTGACACTAACAGATTTGGAGCGTTGTTTCGCCCCCTTAACCGTTTATTAGCCGATAAGAAAAAATACGTGTCGCTTAGATTTTGGTCCCCTACAACATGTATTAAAATCATTAAAATCGAATGGGGGCACCTGG
>JAAAKG020143603.1:0-11325 GCA_010014905.2 Druon quercuslanigerum
CTCCCACCCTGTCACAAATCTCAAACCAACCTAACCTTAACTTTCACACAAATCTGTCTCAATCGTCAAAAATATTCGTATCCCCTTTCCAATTTCACAATCCCTCAAACAAACTCTTTCAACCAAACCCTTCTGCACGCTCCCCCAATTCACTCACCTCAAATTTCACCACAATTATCGAAAACTCTCAGCAACCACAATTCCCGCTAGTTGAGATGCTGATTTTTGAGATACTTTCTAGACATAATCACGGTTTAGACTTAAATCAGAATCAGAAAAGTAAATTCAGAACATAATTATTTTAACATTAAGTCTTAACTAATTAAAAACATGAGTGTACAGCTGTTAAAATAATAATTGAATAAACTGTATTATTTATATAATATAATAAATAATCATTATTGAACCTAATTCAAATTTTATTATACAAACCGTCAATGCGTAAGCAAAAATTGAGCTTAACTTATACATTAGTTAAAATAGTGAAGTGTGATTATTTCATAACCTTATCGCATATATGACCATATATACATAATACATATTATTACATATACATATTATTTTTTTTATTATCGAGTATTTTTAACATTTTCAAATTGTTTATGTATTAATGAAATAAATATTAGCTTGAAAAAAACAAAGAATTAAAAAATATTGTCTTTAAAATATTTTTAATTAACTGCAAAATCTAGACGTTAGAGGTTTATTTTATGAAAAATCTGCCCTCTGTGCTTGCAAATTTGAACGCTACTAGGATGCGCGGCTGTTGGTATTCATCTCGCGCTACGCGCTCGGTACTTGTACTTCTCCCACATTTGTGTGCTGACTTTTTAAAATTAAAGGTTAAAGCATGGACAGCTGTAATTATGTGATGGTGAATTACCTCTTGTTAAAGCTCCTTTAGCTTTAACGAAAACATTCTCATCATGTATCATGTTCTTCGCACTCGATTTTGTCAAAAATTTAAAGTTTTCTACATTATGTTCAACACTATTATGTCATATGTACATTATATTTACTAATGTACCTCAGCCTGGGATTGCTTATTCAAATATTGAAATATAAAGTAAAAATCACATAGCATTGATATTGACAAATTGCGTATTTTTATTGTCTTCTTTTTATGATTGAAAAAAGTGTGCATCCTATGTGAAAAAAAAATCTATGAAACGTTTTATTGCAACTTGTGTTGCTGTTCCATAAATTTAAATTGTTTTGTTTTGTTTAATTTGTTTATTTTCAATGTTAGTATCCAATATTTTAACTAAAAATACACATCCTAGTGTAAAGTGATTCTAACCAAATTTCTAGACATAATTTAGGCAACAAATCTTGTCAAATAAAATGGTACTGAAGCTTGTGTCGTTTTTCCAAAAAGTTAATTTTTTTATTTTTAATATATTTTTATACTAAGAGTTTATAAAAAATTTCTCAATTTTGTTTTTGCTTGAACCACTCTCTCTTTTCATTTTTTTTCGTTCTTTTAAAAAATTTAATTTTTTAAATTTCAATGCTATTTTTTACGAATAAAAGAAAAACTACGTCACGGTTAGTTTGAAACACTTTTGATTGAAAAGTTCTCGCCAATCCCAGGGTCATTCTAAATATGTTTGAAGATGCCTCCCTAGTATTTTAGGGCCTGCATTAAAAACATTGTTGGGAACTTTTTCAAGAAATTATAATTTTTAATTTTTTGTGGGGGGAATCTTAATTGGCAAAAACCATTTAACTCTAATAGTTAAACGTCAAGTAACATTTAAAACACTTTAAAATCCTGTAAAACAGATAAAAGAAAATAAGTTTTTTTATAAGTTCTCACTTTCACTGCCCCGTGTAGAAATTTCCCCTTTTGGCCCTACTGTAACAAGGTTTCTAGTCGAATCGCGGCCGGGCTACAACTAGCTGGGTTTCATGGATAGGAACCGTTCAGGAGCCGGCCGGGCTACATTTTTTCGAATCACCTAGTCCGCATCCGGTCGGTTACTGGCCGAGCCAAACCTGATTAGATCTTATGGCCGGGAGCCGACTGGGAACTGGTCAGGATAATTTTTTTGTATAAATTACACATTTTTTAAGAGCTGTGACATTATTAAAGGATTATTAATGGATTCTAGATGAATTATTATTTAAAAAGTATAATTTAACGATTTATTAGATCAGTGAAACAGAAATGAGACTTTTTAAATTCTTTAAAAAAATGCAGAAATGTTAAATTTTTTAATTTTCACAATTATCAGACAATTTTTAGTCTGTAAACTTTCACATTCACCGCCATGTATAGCGCCTTCTGGCGTAGTTCCTGCATAGAAACTCAGTACGAGGACGAGGATGCACGTTGCACTTACGTCACATAATTTTTTGGAAGTTCGCAACTAAAATCGAGATCCATAATTAAAATCAACCTTATTTCAGTAATTAGTTTGAAAACCCCACTTAGTACGCGGAAAATTATTATTAATAATTGATTCACTGTCGTATATTCATTTTTTCCTTCATTTCTCGCTAACAAACTACCATTTTTTTGCCTGAAGCGAAATATTTAAACGCTTTGTGGCCAGATTACCCGACTGGATCCCGGCCGGTATTGAAGCCGGGTTCCGACCAGTTTAACGTGACGCTTTTAGCCGGATCCTGGTCGGATTCCCCGACCAGCGCCCGGCTTAATTCAGGTTTATCAGGCCGGATCCCTGATTGGATTCCTACACGAGGCTTCTCTTGCGAAAAAAGTCTGAACAATTATTTAAGTGCACTAAATTCCCTATGAAGTAAAAATTTGTGTATGTTTTATCTTAAATAGTTTAGTAGATATGATACTTGCAGAAGTGATTTTCTAATGAAAAATTGACAAAAAAAAGTAACTTAAGTTTCCGTGAAATATCTTATGTCTTAAACATTTTAAATAAAAGTTACACTTATGTTATTTAAAGCAGACTAAATTTTCCGGAGATGAAAAAGATCCAATTCTCTAATTCAATTTTTTAGATTAGCACCTGATCCCGGCAAAATCCTGCCAAATTCCATGAATTCCTTCAATCGCATAAATTCCTTCAACTCCATGAATTCCTTGAATTCCTTGAAGTCCTAAAGTTCCTTGAATTTCGTGAATTATTTGAATTACTTGATTTCATTGAAGCGCTGAAGTTCCTTGAATTTCGTGAATTTCTTGTAGTCCGTGAATTCCTTAAATTTCATAAGTTCCGTAATTTACGCGAAATCCGTGAATAGCAAGAATTCCGCAAATTCCTTTAATTCCGCGTTTTCCGTAAATTCCGTGAGTTTCTTGAACTCCTTGAATTCCATGAATTACGTGAAATCAAAATATTTAAAAATAATATATTAAACTGGAGAGTAATAATTACAAAACCTATCTGCTGTTTGTCGCGCAAGCATGCGTACTGAAACGAGGGGTGAACTCAAAAAATCGAGTGGTTCTTTTAAACGACTAACGCTAGAGTGGTTATTTTAGACGATCACTCATGGAGAGGTTTTTTTAAAATGCAGGTATAGACTTTAAGACAATAGAAGAGTATACTAAAGGTAAATCTGATCTGTAAATTTTTTCGAAAGTTATCTTGCTAACAAACTAAAAATCGACAGACACACACACATACACAGAGAGCCAGGCGCATTCGCAAAAACTATTTTCCCCGTTCAGAGGGTCTCAGAACGTGGACATTTGACAAAAACGGAGGGGAATGGGAGGGGGTGACCAAATTTTACATAGATATAATTCCTTCTCTAATGAGAATGTAAAAAAAATTTATATCATTTGTATAAAATTCATCCAAGTCTAACCACTGGGCAGTCAGTCTGTGGCGCGCAAATGTCGACTCAAGGCTGACTAGAGAAATACAGTACAATGCGATGAAATTTTTCTACACGGGTAGCCCTATGATTGCTTAATGGCTATTTTTAACCAAACAATGGATAAATGTTTTATAAATGTTTTCAAAATGGTTAGGAAAATTTTGTCAGCCCACAGATTGTCACTTTTTAAGAAATTAAATGGGTTTCACTATTTTTTCACCGGTTCCTGAAATTCTTCAAACGCTTGGCTTCGATACTGTCTGATTATTAGTTTTCTTATTTTTAATTGAAAATATTTTTTACTTGTTTTGATAAGAAGAGTCTTTCGGTACAAGGGAAATAAGTTGTTCACTGTTGGTCTTGGGTATCAACTTTAGAATAAAAAAATCTCTGAATCCGAAAAACAGGTTTTTACGAATATGTCTGTGTGTTCGTGTGTCTCTAGATTTTTATATTATTAGCATTATTACTTTTAAAAGAATTGACAGATTAGATTGGTCTTTGGTATACTTCATTAGTGTCTTAAATACAAGTTCAAGTTCCTTAGCCAGACATTTTAAACATAAATTCGAACAGTTAGAGTATTTTCAAACATTTTAAGACCACTTTCTTTGAAGATTAAAAAATTCTATGTATGGTTTTGAGTAGTGTCTAAAACAAATAAACACATATTCCCATGACTTCTTTTCATAAAAAAATTAAAACTTACAAAATTCCGAAAAACAAACGAAATTGAACATTTTAAGACAAACAACGCACGATATGAAAAAATGTCATAGAAAGAGAAACGTTGCATTTAAAACACCCTATAAGATTATCAAAACAACTTTATGAATTGTCATGGAAAATCGAAAATTTAAATTTTGATTCTAAAAAAATAATTAAAAATCAAAATTTCCATTTTGCGTTCAAACTATGCAAGATACGACAAGAAATGAATGGTCAAAAATTGTGCACCCCAAAGAGATCAACAAATTTTTTTACAAATATTTGTTTATAGGACGAGTAGTTTTTGATTTATTTGAAAGAACAGCATTAAAAATAAGAAAAATAAATTTATGGACAAACGACACAAGCTATGAAAAAATGAATACAAAAAGGTTTCTCATCTGGAAAAAAGTGAAAATTCATACAAAACCAATAAGGTAAATGAACTATAGTAATCGTCACCTTAAACCAAATAGTAAATTAAAAATGCTTTTAATTTTATTGAAAAGAAAATTCTTATTTTCACAAAGGGATTAACCGATTAAAGTAGATACATATAGAAGAGGTCAATTTTGATCACTTAACATGATATTCGATTAAAGTTAATTTTTTTCACGATTGAAATTCAGTTTATACAAATGCGTTAGTTATAGTAAGAAACGTAACCAAGTATTAAAACAAGTAAAAGTATACTAATTTGAAAAAAGGATATTTACACTGAGCTAAAATCACATTTTTTATCACACGCGGCAAGAACGAGTCTTGTTATACGACAGAACACTGTGCCATCTGACGATAACTAAAAGAGTGACGATTACCAGTGCATCTACCATTTTTTGATAGGACGCGTAGTTTTTAATTTAATCGTGAAAAGTAACATTCAAAATTTTTTTCGAAACACGATACAAGATACCAGAAAAAAATTAAAACAGAAAAGTAGATTTTTTTAATCGTAGGAAATAACGTTAACAGAAAATTTTTTGTTGGTAAAAATGACGCAAGAGACTAAAAAATGATAAAAAAAATAAAATTTGCTCATCCAAAAAACATCTGCAAATTTATTATAAACTCTTGTTATAAAAATATGCTAAAAAATAAAAAAATTAACTTTTTGGAAAATAGACACAAGCTACAATAACATTTAATTTAACATAATCTTTCGCCTAAATTATATACACAAATGTTCTGAGAACCAACTTATCTTAAAATGCGCCTTTTTAGTTTAAATCGTGAAAAATAACATTGAAAATAAACAAATTAAGTTTATGGAAGAAGAAAACAAATTGTAATAAAATGTTTGATAACACTTTTTTTAATAGGATCAAAAATAAAATATGTACTTTATTTTGCAATATCTGAAATAGCAGCCCCAGACTGAGGTACAGAAATAAATATAATATACATTTGATATACAAAATCGAGTCCGAAGCACGAGATACGTTTTGTATATGGGGCTTTATTCCTCAAGTGAACCACTCAAAAAGTCATAGTTGTTCGATCTAAGTTCAACTTAGGTAAAGTGTTGCGTTGTAGAATTGTAGTTTATAGGGGGAAGTTTTTCTTATTCGGATAATTACTGAACGAGGGGGAGGGGGTGAAAGTTTTGGGATTTTCGTGGATATCGTCTATTTCGGCGATTTGTAACTCTTCTAATAGCTGATAGCTTTCGATTGGCCCTACGCATTTTTTCAAAAAATAAATATTTGATCTTCAAAAATGAAGGTCGAAAAAATTTTTACTTTTTTTTAAAGTGAAGCACGTTTTTTTTCTTTTTTTGGTCTTAAAAGAAAGCTTGGGTTTTTTTCTATAAGACTATGTAGATTAGAAAGTGGGATTCAAATTTTTACTTTATGAAAAGTAAGAGGTCGGTTCAAAGAACAGGTTGTACGGGTTAAGTAAAATTAAAGCTCGAACACTTTTTGTATGCTGATGTATGGCCTTCTATCTGCCTTTCTTGCCGCCTTTAGGTTTTTTTATGACAGTTGTTTTCACTTAATTTACTACTCTAGTCGTGGATGATTTAAACTTTTCTTAGATTCGATCGAGAGCAGTCTTATGATATTTGTCAATGCACAGCATAACATATATCTTGAGTTTTCATAAGGAGATGTCTGAATCCTCATCATCATTTGACATGATGATTTCATTAGTTTCAACATCATGAACGTTTTCATCCGCAAGAACATCATTACGAGGCTGACCGGTCTCATCTAAATTTGATGCTGTTATATCTTTTAGTTAATTAAGTTCTTCCCTACATAAAGCACAAATGTTTAGTTCTTCAAATAGTGAAGGAAATTGACATCGTAATCCTTCAGAAATACGTCGTGTATTTAGCGTCTTGTAATTATTCTTTTTGAAAGGATTGATACATTTGTTCAAGAATTTTCTTTGATTAATTTTACCTTTTTTAGGGGTAATAGCCAGTAACAGTTCAAAAACTGGAGGTTTTCAATGATATTTGATCTTAAAATTATGTTTTTAATTTCATAAGTTGAGAAATCCAAGCTACAATAAAAGACGAATATGGTGAATATTCATGTGATGAAAGCTCATTTACACGTGCATATAGTATTATTATTATACTATATTGTCAGGAGGGAGACAGGAAGAACGAGTTTAGGGATTATAGCGGGGAGCCGAGCGTGTAAATATGAGGAGAAATTTTTAAAAGAGGGGGGAAGTAAGCTGGTTAGGGAATGTTGGTGGGAGAAGGAGAACATGGGTGAGGAGACACTAGAAGCACCAACCTCCAAGAGGACCCCGCTGGTAACATTTCCATGTACTTGTTTGTGCATTTAAATCGCTGAGGTGCTTCCTCGAAGGGCGCCTGGATTTTCTTGGTTCGATCAAGCTTCATATTGAGGGCGTTAATATGCGTAGCCTTATGAAGCAAGCGAATAAATTTTTCCAAGCCCGTTCCCTTAGCAGTGGGATGGGATAGCGAGAGGAATGTGGGAGGATAGAGGTGGAAAGGGAAAGGTATATAAGAATGAATGGATTTCAGATGGATGAAGTAAGAAGGATGCATGAGGAAGGAAGGAGAGTGTATAAGTTGGTTAAAAGAAATAGCATGAAGAGAGAGGGAAGCAGGGGAGGAGAGAATAAGAGAGTCAAGGTTTAATGGGAACTATGTGTGGATTATGCCAAGGGAGGGAACGCAATATTTGTGTGAGAAAGGAGAGCAAGGAAGCCAGGAACTTATAGCGAAAATAAGGTGAGGATGCATGGAGAGTTATAATAGGTTCTGGCTTTCTGGAGAGAAGAGGACGTGTGAATTGTGCGGTAAGGGGGATGCAAAAGTGAAACACTGGTTGGAGGAGTGTAAAGAAGTGGAAAGGAGTGGGATAAACATGGAGATATTGTTGCATGAAAGGGGAGACAAAAGAGCAGTGGCATGGGTGAAGGGGGTGTTGGGTAAGATGGAGAAGAAGAGAAGGAAGAAGAAAGAGGAATGGAGAGGGAAAGATTGTTTATAGGAGAGGAAGTAGATTTAGGAAAATTGTACATATTGTAAAAAGTAGGTAAGGATTAGGGATGAGTTGTGGAGGCAGAGGCTGGCAAGGCGAGGCTAAGCGAGAAAATAGCATCATGCATGCGAGGCGAGGAAGTAGTGTTATGCGTGCGAGGCAATGCGAAGCGAGTAAGGCAAGGTGGGCTTAGAGATAATGTGTGGAGGGATCTTAATTTTTAAGAGGTACTTATAAGAAAATTCTGTAAAAATGGAAGTGTAAGGAAGTCAATTTTTTAAGGCCAGCAGGCTGAAAAGTGAACGTTTATCTATCTATTATTATTTTTCGTAAAAACCATAAAATGAAGGTGTACCACGTTGTGCCACGAGCAGGGCTTGTAAGCCAGCGTCATAAGCGTACAGGAGTACTCAACGCTAATTTTCATAAATTAAAAATTTGAATCCCACTTTTTAATCTACATAGTCTTATAGGAAGAAACCTAAGCTTTCTTTTAAAACAAAAAAAAATGCAAAAAAAACGTGCTGCACTTCCAAAAAAAGGCAAATTTATTATTGACCATCATTTTTGAAGGGCAAATATTTATTATTTTAAAAAGTGTGTAGGGCCAATCGAAACTATACTACACAAAATTTTTTTCATCACTATTAAAAGAGTTAAAAATCACCGAAATCGACGATATCCACGAAACTACTATCCAATAGCACAAAACTTTGCCTAATTTTAACCTAGATCTGACAACTTTGACTTTTTCAGTGGGTCACTTGAGAACTCTTGAGAAATAACGAATACATATGTGTTCTTTCAAGTCGAAGGAGGTTAAAAAAAGAAAATTCACAATGAACAAAGTACAGTTGTCAATGCTTTGAACTTTAACTTTACAAGGGCTGCGCACAAATGTGGGAGATGTGCAATTACCGAGCGCGTAGCGTGAGGTGTGTACTTACATTATCGAGCTTGAAGCGCGAGAACCAACAGTCGAATATGCACTTTCTAGCAGAAGAATGCAATCTGCAAAAAATGTCAACGTCTTAAAAAGTAGAAAATGTAGGGAAAATGGCTACTATATTTTATGTGATGGCATTGCTATGTTTAAAATTAATGTTCCAGCTTTAATTTGGTATATAATACTTTTTACACTTGTTCAGCATTTTATGAATTTTATGGCTTCTAAATTTTTTATATTCACAAAGTATCTGAAACACAAAGAGACTGTATTTGGAGATAATTTTTTCCTTAATAACTCCTATAGTACATTTATAGTACAAGGCATGTGCTTTAATTTGAGATAATTTCAAAGGTTCTGGTGCTACGAAATGATCCTCTAAGATATTTGTAAAATGTCCAAAAATGCGATATCTAGGGTTTCAACCTTATTTTTCTCATAATGCTTAAGTGATGCAATGTTTTTGTACCAGATTAAGACTCATACAGGGTAAACAAAAGTTGGTATGGGCTTGATCTAGCAAAATATCTGTGAAATCGTATACTACAGCTATACTTTTCATATATACTTAAGGAATAATTTACATCCACTATGTAAATTATTCCTTAAGTATATATGAAAAGTATAGCTGTAGTATAACTGAAGTATAGCCTAATTATAACTAATGTACCTATATCTCTTGAGTACGCCCGTGTGCAAAAATTTCTCGACAGTTTTGAGTCATGCTAAAGCCAGTAGTTTTGCCTTAAGTCTTACCATTCACGTAATACTAACCTGGCGCTAAATTGACGTTGCCTACTTTTTCTATGTGTTTCATTCAAACCATTATGTTGTATAGTCTCAGTCTGGGCGCTATCTAGAAGTACGTTAAAAATCTGAATATATGAAGAATGCTCAGATTTTAGCTAGTGTTTAGACAGAATCACGTTTCCGACTTAAATAAAAATTACAGAAGTGGATTCAGAAAATAATAATTTTAGAATAAAAGGTATAGATAATTACAATACATAATTTCATAAATGCTCAAGTAATAATAAATGTACAGTGTACACTGTATGATATTTAACATAATAATGAATAATTATTTAAAGTTATTGAAGTATTAATATACAAACTTTTACTTGAACTGCTTTTAATTCAATTATATAGTAAAGTTATAATAAATTTATATTACCTTTGTAATAATTATAATATGTTTAATGATATGTATTATATTGATAATATTTCAGAAAATTAAATTTTCACATAAATTATTTATTTAATTTATCCTAATTATTTATCATTTGTGTAAATGATAATTAGAATTTAATTAAGTCGAATGTATTAATTGTTTGAACTAATAAGCAATATTTATTTTTATGTGTGAACCGAATTCGAATAAAAAAGTTTGCGATGAAAAACCAATTGTTTTAGAGAAAAAAGTAGTAAATGGTTCGGAATGACCCCTTGCTCTTTCAAGGTAAATTGAATTTTAATTACAGTTGCATTTTAATTAGGTGACTGAAATTTATGTCACACAAAAAACCATTAAATAAATAAAAGTAATGAAGTCATGAAGTTAAACAAGATAGAAAATGTCCCTTCGATTTTTCTAATTTTAAGGGGAAATATTATTAAAAAGTGTAAAGGCTTAAGAGCGGAATAAAAAAGTACGTAAAACCGAGTACATGTATTTTTTTATAAAACAATATCAGAAAATGTTGCGCACATAGACAATTTCTTTATTCATAACCGACCTATACTTGCTTCAAAAATAGAAACAATTCCAAAAATAGGCTTCAAAAGGTTATTATATAATTAATGCTAAAGAGTTAAAAAAAAAGGATTAAAGCCCGTTCAGAATTGTACCTTCCAGCATAATTTGTCCGCGGAAATCCGATGTAGACCCACTGTGTAGCGCCTGCATGTGGCACTGATACGAGCAAAGGCCACTTGAAGGGTCTTTATAATGTTTACAATCTTCAGCAGAGTCTCCATGCTCACTAATTATTAGACTGCATCAGAAAATAATTGAATACAAACGGACAAAGGGTCACAAAGCTGATTTTGCTTATCGAATCGTAGTACACGTGGCAGAGTAAATGTATAACGGCAAGCAAAATAGACTATTCACTAAGGTACAAGTTCCTTTGAAATCAATTCAAAATCTAACTAATAATTTCTAGCTGGAAGTTTTGGCCACTTTTCGCTTCACGGAGCCTTGCTCCATTTATGCTTCAAGAATCGAAAGGGATACGCACACCTGGGAAATTCCAGGGATCCTAAATAATAAAATTTAGAAATAAAATATATATGATATATATAATAATATATATATAATAATAAATATATAATATATATATATATATATATATATATATATCGTAGGATTTCACCGGGAGCGGATGCTAATAT
>JAAAKG020143604.1:0-11325 GCA_010014905.2 Druon quercuslanigerum
AAACACAGTTTTTATAATAAAGATCGTATGACCGATAATTTTAAACTTGAAATTACATCAATTTCAAAGTTGGATTATTTTATTGTAATTTAATTACGTTCCTCTATTGAAATTCTAACAGGCTTATTGCCCTGAGAGGAATTTAGGCGTTTCCCGTTCGTGTAAGATTTCGGCAGGCGAATGGAGAAAAAACATATTATTTTCGTTGTCGACTGTGTAAACTTACGGCATGGCAGCTGATAGCGAGTCGACTGTACGGAACGATGTTTGCAAAATAAAATTTTGTTGTTCCGGCTGGGTGTGCGACGCGTCATCGTGGCGGTCGAATCAACCAGCCCGGTCATTGCACTGTCGGTAGTTCTGTCAATGAAGCGGTCCGAGTGGTCACTCTAATTTCGATCAATTAATAAAGGACAGCGCAGCCGCTTGCACTGAAAAGACCCCGCGCGCGTCTTCCTAGTTCGTGTGATTGTTGCGCCTCCTCCCTCCTCTAATTAGAAAGAGCTTATTTCGTCTCTTATTTATTTCTTCGGCTTTTTCCCCTTTAATACGTTAAGTCTATTTTTAGCGAAACAGATTCTCGATACGTTTTTCAACAATTTCCGACATCTTTAATATTTTTTTTATTTTTATGTATTTTATGACAGAAACAGAGGCAGAGGAGCAAATGAAAAACGACTTTAAGGAAAGCAGTTAACTTTTTTATATAATTGAAGTTTATCAATATCAAGTGCGGAAAAAGTACAGAGTTAGTCAGCATGAGAAATAGCAAGGGTGAAACGCTATATGATATAGACGGGATACTAGACGTGTCGAGGCTTTAGAGAAAAGTACAGGTAAAAATCAAATATATTTACGATCATTATACAGTTATGCATATTTTTCCAAGACAATAAAATATATTTTTTAGACAATCTTATAGAAAATAATGTATGAAAATGAAACTACTTTGTTAAAAATTCATCTTTTTTATTGACAATTGAATTATTCCATTTTTTGTTCTAAATTGCTTTTTAGGTGCCAATTCAAATATTTGCTTGGAAAATCATGTATATGTGAGTTTCAAACCAAAAGTAGAATTTTTAACCAAAAAATGTTAATTTTCAACAAGAAGAAAAGACATTTCTAAAAAATAGTTAAATTTTCAATCAATCAGAATAATTTTCAACTAAGGTGATGAATCATTAACAAACAAAAAAATTAATTTTAAACGAAGCAGTTTGACGCTCAAAAAACTAGAGGAATTTTTCAACCAAATAAATGAATTTTTAAATAAAATTATATATCATTAACCACAAGAATAAATTTTTATGAAAGCAGTTTAATTTATAAACGAAGTAGTTGAATTTTCAAGCAAAGAGAAAATATATTTTTCACCAAAAATTAATTTTCTACCAAGAAGCAAAAAGAAATTTTCAATATAATACATCGCTTTTCAACAAAATGGATGATTTTAAGCAAATAGATGAATTTTTATTTAAGAAGATGTATTTTATACCGATAAAGAAGAATTTGTAGTAAAAAAATACAAAAAAATAACGAATTCTCTACGTCATACGCTTAAATGTTCAAACTTCGCAATTAATTTTAAACTAAAAATATTTTTTCAACAAAAGATTAATTTTTAACCAAATTTTATTACTTGATTGAAATTTAAAAAATATTTGTTAAATATTCATCTTTTGGTTGAAGAATAATAACTTTAGTATATTAATTTTTCTTGCATTTATTTATTTTTTTTCTTGAGTTATTTTGTATTGATTTATTATATTTTATTATTATATTTAAAAAAAAAGTAATTAAAAATCGAACTATTCCATTTTTTGTTTAAAAATTATCTTTTCGAGGTGAAAATTCAACTGTTTCGTTGAAAATTCAGATATTTTGTTCAAAATTAATTTTTGTGTACAAAATAATCTGCTTGAAAAAAATGAAGTTTTTGTTGTTGAAATTTTGTTATTAAAAGATAATTTTGGTGATGGAAAAATGAACCATTTTTTTGTGGTTAAAATTGATATTTTTATGTGCAAAATCAAATGTTTAGCTAAAAATTAATGTATTTTCATGCATTTAATTCATGATGAAAAATTTTTTTTTGTTGGTAGAAAATTAATATTTTTGGCCAAAAATTCATTTTTTTCAATTCATCTATCTAGTATTTTAAAAATTCATTTTTTGTTGTAAACTGATCTTTTTACTTGAAAATGAAACCATTTTGTTAAAAATTCGTTTATTTTTAAATTGAAAATAGGTTTTGTTCATTCAAAATTTAACAATTCCATTTTTGATTTCAAATCGATATTTTTAATATGCAAATTCAACGGTTCAGTTTTACACTGATATATTTTGTTTAAAAATCAACGCACCAGTTAAAAATTTATCTTTTCACTTGAAAATTAAATTATTTTGCTTAAAATTCTTTTATTTTTTAATTGACAATAAATGTTATTCATCATCCAAGATTTAAAAAATATTTTTATTAAAATAATGAACTTTTAAAAAAATACTTAAATTTTTAACGTAATATTTGAAGTTTTAACCTAGAAAGCTAAATTTCCAACAAAATGTTTCAAAATTCATATTTCAATTAAAAAAGATGAAATTCATACAAAAAAAAGAATTTTGAAACGAAAAAGACGAATTTTCAGAAAATAAAATTTTTGCACTCAAGAAAGAAATAAAAATTGATCTGAATCATTAAAACCTCAAGCCAAAACATTATTTTCTCTACAAAAATTGAATTTTGAAATAAAAAATATGACTTTTCCGCAAAAAATAAATTGTTCACGAAATTGCTGAATTTTTAATAAACAAAAATTAAATTTCAAACCAAAAAAATTATTTTGTTACTAAAACAGGCGTGTGTTCAACTGTAAACGATCAATCGTAAAACAATTCTAAAATTGCATTTTCACTTAAAAATGTAATTTGAAACCAAAAGGCAGTTTTGACTTTCAACTATAAAGATGAATGTTCAAATAAAGTTATTCATAATTTAACAATTCCATTTTTGGATTTTCTTGAATTTTTTGTATAAAATTAATCTTCCTGGTGAAAAATTAACCTTTTTGAAATTGTCTGTATACTTTAAATTTCAAATCCTTTGTTTAACGTTAAATAACTTCATAAAGACTCATTTTTTTCATCAAGTTTGAAAATACATGTATTTTGTAAAGAATTTTTTTTCGGATAGAAAACTAATTTTCTTAGTGAGAAATTCATTTTTTTTTAAATTTTCTTTCTAATCAAAAGATAAGTTTGGTAATTGAAAATTGATATATTTGATTTTTGTATCGAAATTGATATTTTTTAATTGAAAATTTAACTGTTTGGTTGCAAATTCTTGTATTTTGTTAAAATTGGTTTTTTGTTGATGGAAAATTAGTATCCTCGACGAAAAATGTACTTTTTTAATTTATCCATTTGGTGAAAAATTCAACTAAATTGTTGAACTTTAAATACCTTTCTTGAAAATCAATTTTTTTGTTGTTAAAGATTCATCATTTAAGTTAAAAATTGATCTCTATGCTTGAAAACTAAATTTTTGTTTTAATTTCGTTTTGTTTTTAGTTGAAAATTAACGTTAGTAACTTAAAATTAAACTATTCTACTTTTGGCTTAAAATTTATATTTTTTATGTGAAAATTAAAATGTTTGGTTTAAAATTCAGATATTTTGTTAAAGCTTAATTTTTGTGTACAAAATAATCTGCTTAAAAAAATTAATTTTTTGTTTGTTTGGAATTTTGTTATTAAAAGTTAATTTTGGTATTTAACAATTGTACTATTCCATTTTTTGGTCAAAATTGATATTTTTATGTGCAAATTCAACTGTTTGACTAAAATTCATGTCTTTTTATGCATTTTTTTCATAATGAAAAAACATATTTTTTTGTTGCTAGAAAATTAATATTTTTGGCCAAAAATACATTTTTCCAATTCATCTGTCTAGTATTTTAATAATTTACTTTTTTGTTAAAAACTTATTTTTTTACTTGAAAATAAAACTATTTTGTTAAAAAATAGTTTACTTTTTAATTTTAAAAAGTTTTGTTCATTCAAAATTTCACAATTCCATTTTTGATTTAAAATCAATATTTTTTATATGCAAATTCAACGGTTTAATTTTAAGTTAAAATATTTTGTTAAAAAATCAACGCATAAGTTAAAAATTTATCTTTTTACTTGAAAATTAAACTATTTTGATGAAAACTTTTTTATTTTTTAATTGACAATAAATTTTGGTCATTATCCAAATTTTTTTCAATATTTCTATTAAAAATATGAACTTTTTAAGAAAATACTTGAATTTTTAACAAAATAATTAAATTTTTAACATAATAGTTCAACTTTAAACCTAGAAAGCCAAATTTCCAATAAAAAAGTGTGATTTTCAATCAAAAAAGATTAAATTCATACAAAAAAAAGAAATTTAAAACCAAAAAGACGAATTTTCAGAAAATAAAGATTGTGCACTCAAGAAAGAAATGAAAGTTGATCCCAATTATTAAAACTGCAAGCCAGAACAGGAATTTTTTTCACAATAATTGAATTTTCAAATAAAAAATATGACTTTTCAGCAAAAAATTATTTTTTTACGAAACTACTGCATTTTTAACCAACAAAAATAAAAATTCAAAACAAAAAAATTACTTTGTTACCTAAACAGAAGTGTTTTCAAATAAAAAAGATTAATAAAAAAATATATAAAAGTTACATTTTCAGTAAAAAATGTAATTTGTTTAGTGAATGTTCAAATAAAAGTCATTTAAAATAGTTTTATTTTTAACCAAAAGATGAATTAATTACTAAAATGATCAATAGTTGATTGCAATATTTGAATTTTTAGGCAAAAAATTGTTTTTTTAAACAAAAGGATTAATTTTAAAGCAAGAAAGATGATTTTTAAATTAAATATATGAATTTTCAAACAAACAGTTGAATCTTCAACCAAAAGAATTAATTTTTTACGAAAAATACAAATTTTTCAAAAAAATACATTAATTATCAATGAAAGAGTTGAACTTTTAACTGAAAAAGATCACTTTTCAACCAAAAATGGAATAGTTAAATTTTCGGTTAAAAAATTATTCTTACACATATACACATATATATTTTTGATATAAAATCCACCTTTTTTAGGTGCAAATTCAACTATTTAGTTGTATATTTATATATTTTGTTGAAAACTCATGGATTGTGTTTATAATTCATGGAAACAATTTAGCTTTTTTTTAATTTGTCTCTTAACTTAAAATTACAAATTCTTTGTTTAACGTTAAATAACTTCCTAAAGACTCATTTTTTCATCAAGTTTTAAGATTCATGTATTTTGTTAAGAATTATTTTTTTTTCTGATATAAAACTAATTTTTTTATTAAGAAATTCATTTAAAATTTTTTTTTTCTAATTTAAAGAAATTTTGGTCATTCAAAATTAAACTATTTAAATATGTATTGAATTTCATATTTTTTATTTGAAAATTTAACTGTTTGGTCGAAAACTCTTGTATTTTGTTAAAAATCTGTTTTTCGTTGATAGGAAATTAATATCCTCGGCTAAAAATTAATTTTTTAAATTTATTTATTCAGTGGAAAATTTAACTAAATTTTTAAACTTTAAATAACTTTCTTTAAAATTTATTTTCTTGTTGTTAAAGATTCACCATTTTAGTCAAAAATTCATCTCTTAGCTTGAAAATTAAACTATTTTTTTTTTAATTCTTTTTGTTTTTAGTTGAATATTAATGTCAGTAAATTTAAATAAAACTATTCGTTTTTTGGCTTAAAATTTATATTTTTTAGGTGAAAATTGAAATGTTTCGTTTAGAATTCAGATATTTTGTTAAAAATGATAATTTTGGTAATTGAAAATTAATATTTTTGACCACAAATTCATTTTTTTCAATTCATCTGTCGGGTATTTTAAAAATTCAACTTTTTGTTAAAAACTGATCTTTTTACTTAAAAATAAAACTATTTTTTAAAAATTAGTTTCTTTTATAATTAAAAAAAATTTTATTCACTCAAAATTTAACAATTCCATTTTTGATTTCAAATCGATATTTTTTATATGCCAATTCAACGGTTTAGTTTTAAATTCATATATTTTGTTAAAAAATCAACGCATAAGTTGAAAAATTATCTTTTCACTTGAAAATGAAACTATTTTGATGAAAATTCTTTTATTTTTTAATTGACAATAAATTTTGGTCATTATCCAAGATTTTTGCAATATTTCTATTAAAAAAATTAAGTTTTTAACAAAATATATAAATTTTTAACATAATAGTTGAACTTTCAACCTCGAAAACCAAATTTCTAACAAAAAAGTGTCAAAATTTATATTTTAATCAAAAAAGATGAAATTCATAAAAAAAAGAATTAAAACCAAAAAGACGAATTTTCAGAAAGTAAAGCTTTTGCACTGAAGAAAGAAATGAAAGTTGATCTTAATTATTAAACCTTTAAGACAGAACATGAATTTTCTCTACAAAAATGGAATTTTCAAATAAAAAATATGACTTTTCAGCAAAAAATTAATTTCTTACGAAATTGATGCATTTTTAACCAACAAAAATGAAATTTCAAACCAAAAAAATTATTTTGTTACCAAAACAGGAGTGTTTTCAACTAAAAAAGATTAATATAAAATATTTAAAAGTTATATTTTCATATAAGAATGTAATTTTAAACCAGTAAATGCCTTTCCACTACACGCAGTTGAATTTTCAACTAAAGACATAAGCTTTCAATAAAAAAAATGTTGTTAAAAATGCATTTTTGACTTTCAACTACAGAGATGAATATTCAAATAAAAGTCATTCAAAATTTAACAATTCCATTTTTGGTATAAAATTGATCTTTTTTAGGTGCAAATTCAACTATTTTGTTGTAAAGTCATATATTTTGTTGAAATCTCGTAGATTGTGTTTATAAATTATGGATTTTCTTAAATTTTTTGTATAAAATTAATCTTCCTGGAAAAAATTAGCTTTTATTTATTAATTTTTTTCTAATTTTTTTTTCTGATAGAAAATTAATTTTCTTAGTAAGAAATTTATTTTTTAAAAATGTTCTTTTTAATTAAAAGATAATTTTTGTAATTTAAAATTGATATATTTGATTTTTGTATCGAAATTGATATTTTTTATGTAAAAATTCAACTGTTTGGTTGAAAATTCTGATATTTTGTAGAAAATTAGTTTTTTCTTTATTGGAAATTAATATCTTTGACAAAAAATTTATTTTTTTAATTAATCTATTTGGTGAAAAATTCAACTACATTGTTAAACTTTAAGTAACTTTCTTTAAAATAATTTTCTTGTTGATAATAATTCATCATTTTAGTTAAAAATTAATATCTTTGCTTGAAAATTAAACTATTTTTTTAATCTGTTTATTTTTTAGTTGAAAATTAATGTCAGTAACCAGAGATGAATGTTCAAATAAAAGTCATTCAAAATTTAAAAATTCCACTTTTAATATAAAATCGATCTTCTTCAGGTGCAAATTTAACTATTTTGTTGTAAATTTATATATTTTGTTGAAAACTCGTGGATTGTGCTTATTAATCATGGATTTTCTTGAACTTTTTCTATAAAACTACTCTTTCTGGAGAAAAATTAGCTTTTGTTTTTTTTATATTTTTTTCAATTTTATTTTTTTTCTGATAGAAAAGTAATTTTCTTAGTAAGAAATTCATTTTTAAACAATTTTTTTTCTAACGTAAAGATAATTTTGTTCATTGAAAATTGATAAATTTGATTTTTGTATCGAAATTGATATTTGGTTGCAAATTCTTATATTTTGTTGAAAATTGGTTTTTTGTTGATAAGAAATTAATATCCTCGACGAAAAATGCATTTTTTAATTCATCCATTTGATGGAAAATTCCACTACATTGTTGAACTTTAAATAACTTTCTTTTAAATTTATTTTCTTGTTGTTAAAGGTTTATCATTTTAGTTAAAAATTCATCTCTTTGCTTGAAAATTTAATTTTTTTTAAATTTGTTTTGTTTTTAGTTGAAAATTAAATTCAGTAACTTAAAATTAAACTCTTCGACTTTTGGTTCAAAATTTATATTTTTTAGGTGAAAATTGAAATGTTTGGTTTAAAATTCAAATATTTTGTTAAAACTTAATTTTTGTGTACAAAATAATCTGCTTGAAAAAATTTATTTTTTTTTGTTTGAAATTTTGTTATTGAAAGATAATTTTGGTATTTAAAAATTGAACGATTCCATTTTTTGGTCAAAATTTATATTTTTATGTGTAAATTCAACTGTTTGGCTAAAAATTCATATCTTTTTATGCATTTATTTAATAATGCATAAATATATTTTTTTGTTGGTAGAAAATTAATATTTTTAGCCAAAAATTCATTTTTTTCAATTCTACTGTCTGATATATTGTAAAATTTTACTTTTTTGTTTAAAACTTTTCTTTTTAGTTTTAAATGAAACTATTTTGTCAAAAATTAATTTACTTTTTAATTTAAAAAAGTTTTGTTCATTCAAAATTTCACAAATTAATTTTTGATTTTAAATCGATATTTTTTATATGCAAATTCAACGGTTTAATTGTATATTGATATATTTCGTTAAAAAATCAACGTATAAGTTGAAAAATTATCTTTTCACTAAAAAATTAAACTTTTTTGCTGAAAATTCTTAGATTTTTGAATTGACAATAAGTTTTATTTATTATCAAAGATTTTTGCAAGATTTCTATTAAAAAAATGAACTTTTTAACAAAATATATAAATTTTTAATATAATAGTTGAAATTTCAACCTAGAAAACCAAATTTCCAACGAAAAAACATCATAATTTATATTTCAATCAAAAAAGTTGAAATTGATACAAAAAAAAGAACTTTAAAACCAAGAAAGAAATCAAAGTTGATCTTAATTATTAAACCTTCAAGAAAGAACATGAATTTTCTCCACAAAAATTAAATTTTCAGATAAAAAATTTGACTTTTACAGATAAAAGTCATTCGAAATTTTACAATTCAATTTTTAGTTTAAAATCGATCCTTTTTAGATGCAAATTCAACTATTTAGTTGTAAATTTATATATTTTGTTGAAAACTCGTGGATTGTGTTTATAATTCATGGATTTTCTTGAATTCTTTGTATAAAATTAATCTTCCTGGAAAAAATTAGGTTTTTTTTTATTCGTCTCTTTACTTTAAATTTCAAATCCTTTGTTTAACGTTAAATAACTTCCTCAAGACTCATTTTTTCATCAAGTTTTAAGATTCATGTATTTTGTTAAAACTAATTTTCTTAGTAAGAAATTAATTTTTTTTTAATTTTCTTTCTAATCAAAAGATAATTTGGGTAATTGAAAATTCATATATTTGATTTTTGTATCGAAATTTATATTTTTAAGTTGAAAATTCAACTGTTTGGTTGAAAATTCTTGTATTTTGTTGAAAATTGATCTTTTGATGATAGGAAATTAATATCCTCGGCGAAAAATGCAGTTTTTAAATTTATCCATTCAGGGAAAAATTCAAATAAATTGTTAAACTTTAAATAACTTTCTTTGAAATTTATTTTCTTGTTGTTAAAGATTCACCATTTTAGTCAAAAATTCATTTCTTTGCTTGCAAATTAAACTATTTTTTTTTTTTGAAAATTCGTTTTGTTTTTAGTTGAATATTAATGTCAGTAACTTAAAATTAAACTATTCGACTTTTGGCTTAACATTTATATTTTTTAGGTGAAAATTAAATGTTTGATTTAAAATTCAGATATTTTGTTAAAACTTAATTTTTGTGTACAAAATAATCTGCTTGAAAAAATTTATTTTTTTTTGTTTGAAATTTTGTTAATGAAAGATAATTTTGGTAATTGAAAATTGAACAATTCCATTTTTTGGTTAAAATTAATATTTTTATGTTCAAATTCAACTGTTTGGCTGAAAATTCATGTCTTTTCATGCATTTATATTATGATGAAAAAAATGTGTTTGTTTGTTAATAGAATATTAATAATTTTGGCCAAAAATTCATTATTTAATTCATCTATTTGGTGTAAAATTCCACTACATTGTTGAACTTTAAATAACTTTCGTGAAAATTAATTTTCTTGTTGTTAAAGATTCATTATTTTAGTTGAAAATTGATCTCTTTGCTTGAAAATTAAACTCTTCGACTTTTGGCTTAAAATTTGTATTTTATAGGTAAAAATTAAAATAATTGGTTGAAAATTTATTTACTTTTAATGAAACATTGTTCTTTTTTTGTAGAAAATGAATATATTAGTCGCAAAATTAATTTTATTTAAATTCATCCCTTTGTTTAAAAATTCATTTCTTTTGCTTTAAAATGCACATATTTGTTGACAAATTACCTGTTTTTTAAAATTAATCTTCATTTATGATTCATCATTTTAGTCGAAAATTCATCAGATTCGAAAACTGCAACATCTCTCGAGATAGAAATGAGTAATCAATAATTACTCATTTATAAATAAATGCTCAGTAATTGAAAAAGAAATATAAAAAATTCCAGGAAAGTATTCTTGATGAAGCTTCAAATGAGAATTCATATTCAGAGAATATAAATTAGGAAATGATTTCATGAAAACATTGAAAACTACATAACTGTACTCGCTTTGAAATTACTCGAAGGTTAGAAGTCTATTTGCAAGGTCCGCTGTGATTATATTAAGACTCAATCATCCATGTAAACGTTCCATAATGCCGGAAATTTAAATTACTGTTTATCGCGGAAGGAAAACCGCGAATCGAATCTCTATTATTAGAAGCTTTCGTATATACTTCGCAGTTTTTGCAATTTCATAATAAAACCGGACAAAGATACTAAAGTCGACCTGGGTTCAATCTAAATAAAATATAGAAGCTACTTCGATCAATTCATCGAAGGCTCTCAATAATTCGCTATCTTCATGTTCATTCACTGAAAATTCAAAATAAATAATAAAAGAAATTGTAGCTATCTATGGCATCGTCTCAAATCTCTTTTGAACAAAGAAAACTGGAGAAAGAAAATTAAATTTTAGAAGAAAGTTTATCAAATTGAAGAAAAAAAACTCGGGAAAATTCGTATCATGATATCATACAAAATTAAATTACGTCATGTGGAGTTATAAAACTGAGATAAAACTATCCTTGAAATCTTTTATCTTTGCAAAAAGTATTATGATGTGGCACGAATTGATTGCAGAAATTCATAATGAGGAAAGTCACGAATTTGGTGCTATAATTTAAAAATACGGCTGGGTATCAATACTACACATATCGATACTACACATTGTGCAACTCTACACATTGCGTGTCGAGTTTAAATGATG
>JAAAKG020143606.1:0-11324 GCA_010014905.2 Druon quercuslanigerum
TCTACCTGAAAGCCTACAGAGCTTTGAGAAATTTAATGTTTACACCGAATTTCTTGCATAATTTAAAATATAAAGATTTTATTGAAGATACATACAAATTTGGTATTTGAAATAGGTTTTTGACAAAATATCAATCAATTCTGCATAATTAATAAAATATATAATTGGGAAAACATTCCGGGCACAAAGTATAAATATCTGAGCGGGCATATTTTTTTTCTACACTTTTCTACTCCTTTGGGACGCGCCTTGCCGCAATAAACTCAAGATTATTCTGAGTGACTTTTAAAGCGAAAAGATAATTTTTATTCAGTTTTATGGTCAAATTAAGAATCAGTGTACATTACCACACATTTTAAGCCATTAAACAGCGCGATAGCTCCGTTTAATTCCTGAATAAGAACATTCAGAAAAAATGCTTGCAAAACTGACATTTTAAAATATTTTTAAATTTTAAGGTCTCCACTCCATTCTAAACATGTTGTAGGACGCTCCAAATGATCTCAAATTTTATCCAACATATTCTTAGCTCTGGGTTCATGTGAAAGATAAGGTGTGTTAGCAATGGGCCTTAAGACAGCATTTTGACTTGTATTTTGTTAAATAGCTCTGAACGAAATTTTTTACGCAAATTAAAGAAACACTATTTTATTCAGAAAAAAATATAGATCTTACTTTTAGCCATTTTAATAGAGTACCTTTCTCAAAAGTTATCTTATTTAGTAAATCCTAGTTAAAATATATTACTACGTATAATGTAGCCATTCTTGACTGCATCTGTACCAGTCATATTTTTGTTTACATTCATGTAATTTATATTGCGTATTATAATCAAACTCCAACCTATAAACATGAATTTCTACCAAAAGCCACTTTTATTACTTTTATAACTGTCATAGTGCGATGCCGCCACACAAAATCTTTATTTTCCCGGAACAGAATAAGTTTTTTCTATAAACTCTTTTTTATTCTTAATCAGCCTCTCCATATTTCTTTTATGTTTTAAATTTAAGGAATTAATTTTCAGTCGCTGTTTCAAACGTTTTTCAAAACTGAAGAAATTTATTATCTAAAAGTTTTAATTTTTAAGACTTATTTCTTCTACTTTCAGCTAGCCTTCGATTCAGTGTTCAAATTTAACTTGAAATTAGGAATATTAATTTCAGGTTGAAGTATTTTGTATAATAAACAATTTTTTTTTAACTCTAATGTTCTAATTAATTATTTGCAGTAGCTGATTTTGTTTATAGTTTTAGATTTTTACCTAATGAGATTAGTAGAACTATAATCATTCCATTTTTTTAAAGTTAGAAAGTAAAATTGCATTTTGAATATTTTTTTTAGTTATAATACATCTAAAATTATTAAATCTATTAAAATTTCTAGCTGTAAAATTTGAATAGAAATCACAAATTAAATGGATATTTAAATTAAACGTTTGACCATTAAAATTTAAATTAATTAAATGGAAATATTTTCATTGGACATTTTAAAATCCACCTATTCATATAAAGTGTGTAAAACGAAAAAAAGAACAAATAATATATTCCTCTGTTAACCCTGGCTTCTCAGCACAAAATGTTGGCTGAGATTTTGTTATCATAATCCAAGCGATACACTAACGTAATTAGCTAGAGCGACCGGTATAGGCTTAGGTTTTAGATTTTTTAGGTAGGGTTCGCATCCTTAGCGGGTGCTAAGGACACCTCACGTGCAATTACATAATTTCAAAAATAAATTAATTCAGAACATTTCACTGACTTCAGGAGATTTCAAGTGACTTCAGAAAATTCAAGTGACTTCAGGAGAGGTCAATCAATTTCACGTCACTTCATGTGAATTCATGTGACTTCAAATGACTTTGGAAGAATTTAAGTGACTGCGTGACCCCATGTAAATTTAAATGACTACAGAAATTTCAGGAGATTTTCAGTGATTTTACGTGACTTCAGGAGAATTTAAGTGAATTTAAATGAATTCAGGTGACTTTCCGTACTTTCTCGTGAATTTAACTAATTTGAGTAGTATACCTATGACAATTCAGTAACACATTGGTTGGTAAAACAGTGACCGGTCATTTACCGACAGACGCTCGTGCTAACTTACTGACAGTCGTTTCCATATGCACGACCTACAGTGGCGTTCTCTGTCATACCGACAATGGGATCACCGCAGTCTGCGGTAACCGAAGTTCAGATACATGCCACGGCGCAAAGTGGGAGAAAAAGCACATTTTTTAGACAAATATCGACTGACTGTGCAATTTTTAACGGATTTTGATTTTTCTTCTTACAATTGACCGTTAGGCTTCCAGGTATAACATTAAACTGTGCAATTTTAGTTTTGCCTAATGGAAATTTGTTATTTAACAAAAAACTTACAGCTTTTTGTTGCTAAACTTTTCTATGACAACATTTCTTCTAAGATTTTGAAATTCATTGAAAAAGGTCATAAATCAATGTAAAATCTCACTACAAATAATTTATTAGTATCTCAGATAATGATGTGCGCTTTCAATAAGTTAATAATAGCTAATTATTGCCAATTATTTAAACAATTTTTATAAACAAATGCAAATTTTGACAATTTTATGATGAAAATGCTTAATTTTTTTGCAAAATCAACATAAAATGTTTTTCCTAAGCCTCCTTGCTATCATATTTTTCATATTGAACAAAAAACGTTAATTATTTAAACAATGTTTATAAATAAATCCACATTTTGACCATTTTATGATGAAAAGGCTGAATTTTTTTTGCTTAATCAACTTAAAATGTTTTGCCTGAAATGCCTTGCTATCATATTTTTTATAGTAACCAAAAAATGTGAATTATGTAAGCAATTTTTATAAAAAAATGCACATTTTTACCATTTTATGATGAAAAGGCTTGATTTTTTCCGGAATTAAATCGAAACATCTTACATAAGAATCTATGCTATCATATTTTCAATAGTGACAACAAATGATAATTATTTAAACGATTTTGATAAACAAATACACATTTTGACCATTTTTTCAGAAATAGATTTATTTTATTTGGAATCAATGCAATCCTTTCTGTCATATTTTTAATAGTGACCTGGTATATGACAGCAAGGATTTTTTTGCCGAAAATGGACAAAAATCTAGTGAACGCCCAATGCTTCATGAATCGAATTTTTTTTTTAATGTGTTGAAAAACTTCTGGTGGAAGTTCACACGGTGTAAACTTGGTTTTATTTACACAGAAATTTTTGGTTCAAGCTTTAACGCATTATTCATAAAAAAAGAATTTTAATTATATAAAAACGACTTAAACTTCAAATTCATGCATCCATTTTCCCGTAAACCACACATCTATAAACCCCATAACCAAAAAATCCTGACCCAAAATCAATTAGACTTGAAACAAATAAAATCCAATCGTCTAATAAATCGGTCAAGTGTAGAACATATGACCCACACATTTCATAACTCATTAACCTTAAACCTGTAAACTTCAAACGTAAAATGTTTAAATCTCTCCAGTTAAAACCTAAAAACCTATAAACCTGAGTCATTTATCTTAAAACTGTAAACCATAAGGCACTAAACCTATAGTCCATAAACCCTAGTTATGTTTGCCCTAGTAAGACAAGACCTGAAACATGACTTCAAACCAGTGAACCTATTAAACGGAAACTCACAAGTTTCAAATCTATAAAATTATAACTAAGAACTTGTAAATGTCAAATCCAAAAAAAGCAAATCCTTAAACCAATACCTAAAGACTTCAAATTTTTTAATTTCAAATTTCTATGGCCCAAATAATTAAATTCTGAAATCATAAATGCTAAAATGAACCACAATATAATCGAATATAAACCCAAAAACTCTATGCCTGCAAGTCCTGATCCTTTTATTTATTCGAACAGGAGGAAAAATCTGTACGCACAATCGGCAGCCATTCGGGCCTCATAACCCCTGTGTGAGACTCTCAGCTCTAGGTTTTTTACATTAGAAAATAACCCTTCACTGTATACCCACTAAGAACCCAACCTGTTTTTTCATTATATGACAACCATGAATCAAAACTTTGTGTATAGAAAATGGCATTTTGTATCATGGGTAACTGCTATTACATTCCTTTGCTGTTTTTGTACAAAATGTTTTGAATTTATTCAAGTCAATTTCATTTCCACATGATATAACTTGAAGTAAAGTATATAGTCTCTCTATGATGTCTTTTTTGACTCCTGTAAGTTCAGATACTTGTCGAGCTTTTTCAAAAAAAGCTCGGCCTACATTTATTAGTAAGCTTTGAACACTTGATTTTCTATTTGTCTTTAGGAATTTATTTGCTCCCTTAGCCTTATATTCTTGAAAATCTAAGTTGTATGATATGTGTAATAAATACTCCATAAAACGAATCCAGCTATGTAATATACGAAAACCAAATTTGTAAAATTCTGTTTGACACTTACGTTTTAGCACCATATCAATATGATTTATTTTATCAGGTTTAGCACCACTTAAATTGCAGGAAGTAGAAGATACTTGCCCTGTTATCGCATTACCCGCTTTAGCATCAAGAATACTACATTTCACATTTGAATTTTATGTTAAAATTCATATTATGAAACTTCAAACAATAATTTTATATTTTTTCTAGCATTTCATTATAATATTGATAGATACTTGTTATTATTTACACAGTATCTTCTATAAACTGAGAACTGATTTGACAGCAATATGTCATTGAATTTTGTTTAGAATTAACCTACAAAATTTTACTACTAGCTCGTGGTACCAAACATGTTATAAATACTGACTTGTCAGACTGATGAGAGTTGTTGCAGTGTTCCTCTAAGGACCACTACAGTCTTGTCGTTTTTTGTTCATCAGCTCCATCCATATTTCATTTTCCTAAAAATTCTATTCGTTCCTGCTTTAAACTTTGAAGTTCTTTTTCATCATTAAGTTTAAATATCCTGCGAATTGTATGATTGCGCTGCCTAACGCGCTAGGACATAGTGGGGACCTATGTTTAAAAGCCCATATTCAGAGGCCTGAATTTCAATTTGCGTTGTGATTAAATATGGATCAGTGAGAAGTGAGTTGGTTGAAAACAAGAGTGGTGCTGTGAAAAATGTAAGATGATAATAATGCAGGGACTCATGCAGTGAAAAGTTTTCTTCGTGTTGCTTTGTGCTACTAATTTAATTTTATTATGTGTGTGTGTTCTTAGGCTGAAAACAGATCTGGAGAGTCTAGTGAAGTGGAACCTCAGCTGATTCCATATTTCCCCTAATTTATATGGAGATACCCCTGCCATGAAACTTTGACATCAATCAAAAGCCATTAGAAGTAAAAGATATAAAACTTATTTGTTAAATTTATATTTTCCTAAATTTTTGTTCTAAAAGATTCTTGCGCATTTTTTTTTAATTTACCTTGCATTTTTTTCTAAAAGAATGTTGCACATTTTTTAAATTTCAATTCACCTTTCATTTTGTTTGCCTATCTCGAGCACACGCTTCCTCGACGTCATTATTGTCGTCGTCATCATCCAAATCACGCACAATATCACCGCGACCTTCGCCTCCACCGCAACGATCGAAAGCATTACCATCATCATTGATGCTAACCCAATCGTTCCCATAGATATCAAAAACTTTATCGCGATGCAGTCTATTGAAAATCCAAACACCACGCCTAGTATATGCTTTTTTTTAACTCGACAGATGTCAGCAGATGCAGTTTACTATAATTTGTGTTAGGGTTACTTAGTACAGTTACTATTCTCATTACCATCCTCACCTGAGACATCAACTTCTGAGAAAATAGTGGCGTCTAAAAACCAGAAAGAACGTTTTAATAAACATTCGATAACGTACCGCTAGTCGATAATGAAAAGAAAAATTAATACAGCAAAAGAAGTTGTCTAATCATCTTCAACCATAAGGGGTGCACGTTCGAATATTTAAAAAATATTCGAAATTTATGAAAAAAAATTTAAAATAATTTAAAAAAATGTCGTGCATGTAAGATTGATACCTAATATAAGAATGTTTAATAAAAATTTTCATTATTTCACTTTAAAGCTTTTGTTATTCATTATTTAAAAATTCCCAATTACTTACTTCCTGCGTTTAACTCTCAAAATTGTATAGTTTTTAGAAAAAAAGTATTGAAAACAGCTTTGAAAAAAGTATATTTGTTCTACAGCTTAAAGTTATCAATTTTCATGAAAATCATAAAATCAAAAAGGTCAGTTTTAAAAGTGTAAAATAAAATGAAAAAACATCTAATGAGAAAAACGGTATATTTTATTTTTTAATTGCATTAAAAAATTTAAATTAGTTAAATTAATTAAATTATTTATTTTCATTGTTTTAATAAAGTTACATAATTTTATCTATTTAATACAATAAATAAATTATATTATATTATTTAATGAATATAATTCAATTTAATTCTTTTAAATTCGTAGTAACTTCTAACAACGTCAGATGGCGTCAAAAGTTATATTCTAAACTATCTCTTCGAATGTACGTACACGCAAAGATAGCCTGGGGTCCATTGGACCTAGCGTGACCACTATGGGTTAAGTTACATCTTTGCAAAAATTTGTTTACCGAATTTGCGCTTTGTGGGATGGTGAAATGGAATCATCAGAAACTCTCTTTCTTCTTATATTAACCTTATTCTATTTACTGCCAATACAAGTGTACTAGTTTGGTTTAAAATATAACCTTTAATTATGTAGAAAATATATTTATTTTAATGGTGGTTTTAATGGTTTCTTTTCTTTAACTGCTTCCTCCATTTTTTCGAATGTATCCTCATCTGGTTTATCCTAGGGTGCTTCCTCAAAAACTTTCATGATTTTACCAGGCAAGAATACAGAAAACTGATTGTCCTATTCAACCACAATCCTATTTCCATACTTCGTTCGTACTTTTCGACTCTTGAACACAGCATATTTCTTCTTCACAGTCAGTTCCGATAGTTTCTTGTTAGGTAGGAACTTATCCATTCGATCAATTGCGTTAATTATTTTAAAATCCATCTTCTCTGAAGGATTATTTCACTTTATTTTCACGAGATATTTACACTGCACTTTGCTGAGTGTAACCATTTCAATTTATCACTGCTTTTACAGTCCACTATCCCCACTCTTTAAACTTTTGAGTTATAGTAGTAGCACTTAGTATAGATAATGGCCGTAAAACTTAATTGTTGATAACATTATTATTTATTCAGTAGCAACATCATTCATCAACAATAATAAAAGCAATAGTTTGCAATTTAAAAAAATTCTATTTCACGTCACTAATGCTTAACTAGTGAACTTATTATAAGTCTTTAAGCGTCGTATTTTTCAAACAACTATATGGAGTATCTATAGTATCTAGCTTTAGTCACATCATCAGCATCATCGTCGTCAGCACTGCTTCCATCATAAATTGTGACTCCAGAACTCTGCATGGCGATGCTGCGTGATTGAAACTGTGTTGTTGAATTTATTTAGCGAAGGACAGTCCATATCTTCCCAATTGAGCACATTTAATCCAAACTCGTCAAACCATTTCTTCTTTTCAACTTCTTTGACGTAAATAGCACGAACACCAAATAGTATATCTTGAAGCATAGCTCTCACTTCCATGTAGGGCATGTCACCCGAAATCCACCCGATTCCGTGATGATTGCGCATAAACCACAAATCTTCACATTTGTATTGGGCAGGTAGAGAGTTCCAATAGCAGGGAGGTTCAAAAAGGTAGACTAGAGATAGAGCGTCCACCTGTAGAGGAACTATAGTTAGGCTTTTTAAAGCCTTGCACGTCCACAATAAACTCCATTTCGATCAAAACTGATCTTCTTTGCTTAAATCATCCGCTGTATACCTTTTCACCCCAACAAGGTTTCCAACTGAGTTGACGTTTTCACAGTCCACATATGTCTTGAGGTGCTGGGAAGCATGGGGTGTTCATAGAATTCCTATGAGACAAAACTCATCGCTGTGAGAACATCTTTTTCCAATAATGTTTAGCAAATGTATATTTTGCTCGTCTGAAGCTATTACATATGGTATCATCCATTCCACTTTATAAATCGAGATCTTAATTTGCTTTTCTTTTGCTAGCTCTTGACGTGCTTAAACAATGTCATTCAAGTTACTGCGTGATCTTATCAGGATCAGTTCATGCTTTGCGTTTACAACGATCTTTCGATAGTCTTCAGCAAATCCTAGGCTCATACTGAGTAGTATAGTGACATCAAAAGTATCCCGCATCAATGGTAAGATGTTTCGTTCCTTCCGGGATGTCGAGCGATCCTGCATTCTCTATAAAATAAATTTATCCAGTGGTAAGTGAGACGTAGCTTTTAATGGTTCTAGTAAGAACAAAATTTCTGCAACGATCCATCTCAACACCATTGAGCTGATAGCGAACTCCATCGAGCCTTGTCAGTCTACCATACACATGAAGTGAACTCTTGCTGGGTAGTATATACAAATCTTGATGCTGGACAGCAATTCGCATTTCATCACTATTGTTGAATAATGATGAGGCTTAAGGCATAAGACATGAATCTCATAGTGAGCTATGGACTCACCAAATTGCACTGGAGTTTGAATGTTTAGAATGATCGTTTCAGTTTCCTTTTCCATTAGACTTGATCTTCAGACTGTGCATCTTTGATTGCACACTGGATGGACACATTTACATCACTGCTTTATCTCATTGCTTTTTTAGCTAGACTCACAACCTTTCTAAGATTTCTTAGCTGGCTTCTTCTGCGAACTGGGTTTCCGCTACCTTGAATTGGTTTTCTTCTTTGAAAGAGGTTTCTATTTCAACCTCAAACCGAGTTTTTCTTTGGCATTCATCAGGTAAGTTACTGCCAGTTCTGCTGCTTGCTTATCAATTCCAGCTAGTTGGGAAAAACCCCGCAAGATCCTACACCCAAATTTAGCATAAAAAAGTAATACAGCCAAGTGAAATTCAAACAAATTCTGTAATTGTAATTGATGATATGGCTTAAGAGAAACATGATAACATTAGAGCTTTTTCCAACAGGATGAAAGGAATTTGAGACATGTGCATGGCGATCATGTGAACACTGACATGACCTATTCTCAATTTCGAGACTTATGTTTATCATGTTGGAATACTAACAAGTATGGATTTGTTGTAATTGACAAGGACAGCGACCTCAACAAGGTGGATTAAGAAAAGGATTTTACTATTTCATCTCTATATAAATACAAGTTATGTGGCAATGTTTCAAAGTTTCACAAAGAGAAGGAGGTGCTCCGTCAAATCTCTGAAGATAGTGAGGCGATTCCACGTAAACATAGAATGCTGAAAATGGGTAAAGAAGCCACGGAAAAGATAATAAGTGAAACGCTTAGGACAATAGTTATACCACTGCAGAAATTGGTTGACATGTCTAATCCTTTAATTAAGAAAGAAGGTGAAAAAAATGAGTCTGTAAGGCTGCAAGAAAATAGGAAGCAGCATTTGGATAGGGATTGCGGTATGCGTAAGCTCAGTAATGAACACTGTCAGATTGCTCGAAATATTGTTAAAACAAAATCCATAAGAATCCCAGATAAGCGCTGAGGACTGAGACAATTATGAGAAAATTTTCATTGTTACAAATGCATACAAGAATAGTTTCATTGAATTCATTCGTACTAACAACAATATCAAGTGCAAGAACTTTATTGCAAAACTGTTCAACGTATCGCGTAAACAATCGTCGAAAGATGGAGGTTCCCTACTACAGTATACGAGGTAGCAAGAAAAAACGCGAAGACTGATTATGTCTACTGGGATGACCTTGACGCACTAGTTTATCGTCTACTCCTAGCGTCTCAAGCAGCAGGCAATCCGAGTCACAACACTGAAATTATATCAAGCATTGAGAAATTACTCGAAGCGAGTACATTAGCGAGGCTACAGAACAATGCGACTCAGTCAATTTGGGGCTTGTACAACGCATTGTACAAAAGGAGAAACGTACAGTGTATCAAGTTAGATCATCTATGCGAACTATGTTCATCTATGTAGTAGCAGTAGCTAGCCTGCTACTGCAGTCTGCAGGCATACTTGGTTGAAATGTTACCCTGTGTCCACCAGCATAATGGCTACAGATATTTACTTACTGTTATAGATAATTTCTCCAAGTACAACTCGGCTTTTCCTGTTAAAAGAAGAGTGGACCTGATCTCACTTCAGCAATGCAATCTATTCTGGTGCAGGGTCGTGTACTAAAAAAATTACATACTGATGAAGGCAAAGAATTTTATCATTCACATTTTAAAAATCTTATGCAAATATGCGTTATCATTCTCTACTCAACGCATAGTACTCTGAAGGCGTCAGTCTGTAAAAGATTTAATTGCACGCTCAGTAATAAGATGTGGTCACAATTTAGCCTAAGAGTCAATTATAAATAGATATACATTTTACCTACTATCATGTTTTTTATTTAATATGACCCTTATACCTACTATTTACAAATCTTTACAACTTAAACTAATATATTTTACCAGAAGATGTAGTAATTCTTCGTCACTATCACTTAAAACATCTTCGGCATCAATAGCGCGGATTCTATAATCTCCCCATGCCAAGGTATCTGTACTGTTTGGCAGTAAGTATCGCTTATCTCTGTAATGGCTTGGTGCAATTTTTTATTGTTTAATAGTTTCGACGTTGTATAGTCTTGACCTGATCACATATTGTGTTCTAGATTGGATACTCAAATTTCTCAAGCATTCGATGTAATTTTTAAAGGCAATGCTTTTCTTTACAATAGCTGCTTTTATGGATTTCGCTTTTTTAATATAGTCCTCACCGTTGACACGGATACTATACATCTTACTTATTGAAATTAATATTTTAATTTTTTAACTTAAATGAAATGTTAATGAATAATAATAATATAAGAATATTAGGGGAGTAGTATGGTAAATACGATATTTTTTTCAATAATTTTTTTTCACACAAATTTTTATTTCAAAGTTTAGATTTTTTATATGCTATTCTACATGGTATGGAGTATAGAAAATATATTTTTTTGTAAATTTTCGTTGACATCCGGTGGAGATATGGGCGACTGGAAGACGCCATATTTACAAGTAGTAGGGGAGAGGGCTGGGTTGCGAACCGGGCTGAGTAGTGAACCATCAGCACTTTTTTTCCCCCTAATTGACCGATGTCGTCATCTGGCTGTGTAAGCTTGTATTTTACCATGAGCCAGTTTTTGTGCTAACACAGAAGCATACAGTCAGATTGCTTGTGACAGCTGCAGACGTGGTATTGACAATTGATCGCGAAAAGTTTTCGGA
>JAAAKG020143607.1:0-33458 GCA_010014905.2 Druon quercuslanigerum
AGAAGATCACCAGTCTTCAGCAGCGTTGTATTGGATGGGTGTGAGTGTGATCCCATTTTATAGTAGCCGGCCGTCCTTTGGGCAGTATAATAACATTCCAAGTACGTAATAAAATGCCCAAATATTAAAAATTATGAATTTATTTAAAAGATTTAAAAGACTTAACAAATAATTCTATTATTTCAGAAAGATTTCAGATAGATTTCAAAGATTAGACAAATACTTCACACTCGTCTCTCAAATATTTTACAAAAGTTCCAATAATAATAATTTTCTTTCATTCTTGGCAAATGTAGATCGCTGATCAATATCTACATCGCTTCGACCGTATATGATTAGTTTTTTATACATCAGCAGTTTTTTCTACAGAATATGGCGGGAATTTGGTACAGCATACGCCTACTTCTCCGTCCCTTGCAGCACATAATAGCCAGAATCATCAACAAGTACCAAGCCCACACCGTAAGTTGAAAATTTATGTATTTTGATGAGATGTTGAACAAATTTTGGCAGAAAACTTTTATTTGTTTGAAAATTAATTTTTATTTGAAAATCCAAATATTTCATTTTCTTTAAAAAATTTATATTTTTTAATAAAACATTAAACTACACCGTTTTATCTTATTAAAAATAATTTTAAAAACTTTTTCAAACTCACGTCAGCCTCCAAGAAGTGAATTGCAATTTTCACGAAATGTCGCCAAAATTCGTAGTCCTTGGACACTATGGGAACACAAAATATCTCTTTTTACAAAAATGAATTACCGTAAAATCATAAAATCTATGATTTTTGAAACTGTTGCCTTTTTGGTGAAAATTTGTCTCTCTAAGTTAAAACTAAATTATTTATTTTTGTAAGAAACTGTGGATTTCTGCTTTAAAACGAATCTTCTTGGTTAAAAATTTAAATATTGGGTGTAATATTTAAGTATTTTTTGCATATTTGGTTTATTTATTTTTAAAAAATTTAATTAAATTTTATAATTAAAAAAAAATTGGTTTGGGTTTTCAAATTAAATTCTAGAAAATGGAATTTTTCAAAATAAAAATTGTTTTAATTTTTACCAGGAGTCAGGAGAATTTTTAATAAAATCTAATAACAGCCAACCTCGAAAAATAAGAAAATAGATCAATTGGTTCACATAAACTTTTTTTCCACTTCTCAAAGTACCATAATTGACTAAATTGAAAGCATTTTACTCAAAATTGATACTCAGGGTTTTTCGGGTCGCTGATTTCAAAACACAAGTCAAAATTTCATATTTAAAAAAAATGAATCTAATATCATGGTTTATAGTTATTAAAATAAAACCATATGAACGAAAAATTGTTGCACTGGGGTGGTAGACTTTAAAATAAGCAAACCGAAAAAAACTCGTATACTTATTTTTAATCCAATAATTTTTTTAATATGATCTGTTGTATTGGATTCACCATTTTAAAATTTGACATTTTATTCGGATTTGAAACCAACGACCCCAGAAACGTTTGACTACTTCTAATAACCACATTCGCTTTGAGAAAAAAGTGCATTTCTTCAAAGATTAAAATTAAAGTTTCGATCTTTTGCATAATTCTTGAGTAATTATCTTCAATTACAAAAAAAATTGACCCTCTAGGTCATTTCTATAAAAAATTTACCAAATTTGACACAAAATTCATTAAAACAGCCCATAGTCCGCCGCTCAATCCCAGTTCACAGAAAAAAATCGGGGTGAAAAAAATTCGTTTCATACCCTGAGTCCGAGGAAAATAGTACCTTATGTAATGGTACCATTCAAAATACTAAGACAAATATTTTTTACAGGGAAATGGCAACTTTATATAAGCTTTACATTTAGAAACATTTTTTGTCTGTGTTTACGGTATGATTGTGTACATTTAAAATATGTAATGTTCGGTTTTTTCCAGACAGTGAGCATTATTCAGACATGCATTATGCTCCTGCCATGCAGCCTCACCCTGCTATTCATCATGCTCCTAATCTACCTTTTGCGCATGGAATGTATTCTACTCATGCTACGTCTCCTACTCATGCCACGTCTTCTGCTCATGCTACGTCTCCTACCCATGCCACGTCTTCTGCTCATGATAGTCCTACGTCTTCTTCTAGCGAACCCCCTTATTCTACACTATTTCAAATGACAATTGAAGAACTTAGATATGAACGATTTTACCCTAAGAAGAATCGGAACCGGCCACTTGTACTTCAATTATACAAGTTTGATTCAGAATCAGGCATTTACATAAGAACTAAAGAACCTAATATCGAATATGAGCTAATCGGAGTATACTTTTTAATGGCAGAAGTCAATGGTGACGCCTTGGCAATGGTGCAGATTGATGCTAATAGAGTGACGATTTTAAAAGCATTATATATGCTTGGAAAGCGTGAATATAAAGAACGAGCCAAAATAAACGTGTACACCCGCCATGTTAGCCCAATAGGGGATCAAGACATAAAGGACACTCCATTAGCAAAGAAATATCCAATCAAATCACATTTTATAAGGGAAACTGTGGATGTTCCTATTAACCTAGCTTATCACGTCAGGACCACGTCTCCTAGCCTGCCTCCCTTTTCTACACTATTTTCAATTTATATTAATAGACTTCCAGGATATCGATGTTATCGCATTGGACGTTCGGAGCCAGAACTTTTAATTGAATTATACACTTTTCTTCCGAAGTTAGGGATTTATTTGAAAAATGATAGTGGAAGCAAATATATGATGCCACCTCTAGCAAAATATGTGTTATCGGCAGCAAATGGTGACATCTTTGCATTCGTAAAAAAACTAGACAGCAGGCTAAGTGTATTTAGTGGGCTATATCTAGCTAAACCTGGTCCTAATGGCAGCGATCGAGCAAAACTAAACAGAATCAGCAAGAAAGTTACCTACTTGAATCTAGAAGAAATTAATGACATTCCAGTAGGAAACAATGACCCAGTCACCAAATACTTTGAAATATTCCCTGTGGATACGGTGCATAAGCACCAAAATACATTCGGCAGACCAACTCGAAAGAAAAAGGTTAGAATATTAAAGTGATGACCGAATAGAGGCAGATTGATATCTCAAAAACTGCGCTTTTAAAAAACATATAGAAAATTCACATTTTCTGAAAAATCATCATTAGATATTACATTTTTTGTCAAGTAATAATATTTTGTATGAAGAATTCAACAACCAGGCCTATTGTGAAACTACTATATTAAAAATTCGATTTTTTAAAACTGAAAATCAATTCTTTTTGTTAAATTAAAAAACTTTTTTTTGTTTTAAATATTTGGCATTTTGATGGAATTTACTGTTTTCTTTTGAAAACGGAAAATGGAAAATTGTTTTTTCTTGAGTATACCTGAATTCTAGAAAATATAAATTCTTTGATTAAAAGTATGTTTATGTTTGTTTGTTTATGTTTATATTATATATTATCAGGTTTTTAAACATATTCTTTATTTATATATTAGTTTTGTAAATAAATACTGCATTTTCAATAAAGTGATATGATTATAAAATAAAATAACAAATGCATTACAAACTATTGTGTATATTTTGCAAGCGATCAATTTATTAAAAACCCCTAATTAAAAATTTTTAAATCTACCTATTATTACCTTATATGTTTACAAAAATTACCGATTGAACTGACCATAATACAAATATTTCTTAGTTGGCCATGTTTTTATCATAGAAAATGTTACCCCGAGAGTTTGTCAAAAATATCTAAGTGGATCCGTAGCTCGGAGTCCCCAGTGGGAACATTTTTCAAAGCGCTTAATTATGCGATTATATATAAGAGTTACTGTGTGTGTAACTGTTTAATACAAAATTGTATATAAAGTGCAGTAATTAAATATAAAATAATGTTTTTCTTTTCAAATCGAACAAAATTTACATCGATTCCTCAATCGTTAACGTGTGTGTTGAAAAATCGCATGTTCTTTCCACTAGTAAGGAAAAGTCTCCAATCAAGTGGGAAAAAGTAATTGGAATAGTACGAGAAAGTGATGCTCCTTCGTAAATATGTGATTGAAGTTTTGAGTGAATGTAAATTATTTATGTATCTTGGGTAGCTTAGTACAGGCATGAACGCAAAACGTCTGTACAGAGCTTCTATTTTTACCTTGTCTAGGGGAAAAAGTTAAAAAACAAAAAGTAAACTGCAGCGGGTAAGCCAATGAGTTTATAATGCTAGCCGCCGCGATGCTCAGGCGCTGATATTAATTTACTTCATCGACCAAGGTCCGCACCTACTAGCCACGTCGCCAAAGCTTCCGGAGAGAGTTCTTTTGAATAAAATTAAAAAACAGACTTACATTCAATTAGGCCGTAAGTGCTGATTCTAGATAAGCTTCACTCCTAAAGTGACTGCTAGTACCGCTACTACTGAGTGGGACGATGGTCGTGGGGGCTAAAGCGCAGGCTTTGGACCCGCTCTGTCGGCTTGCAAGTTCGATTCCCGCCTCGCACTCTGGAAGAGCCTCGGTGGCCCATGCGGTGAACACTAGCCTAGCAAGGGAGTTGTTCATCTCGGGAAAGTCGTGGGACCGGTACCTCTAGAGAAAAAGGTTCTCTAAGTACTTTAGGCTGTGGCTCTTAGTGGTTCGGAACCCATCTTAAACTGTAGGTCCCCCTCCCTCCAGCAAAAAGGGTGTGGGAGGTGTGGTAAGGAATAGGAAGAAGGTGAAAGAAAAAATATAAACCCTTAGGGGACACATTAGAAGCTTCCACTCAATAGTACTGCTACTACGTTTATTACGACTATTTTTTCTTTTTTTAGATCTTGCGCCGGTTTATAATTTTTTTTTATTTAAAAACAAAATCTTGTTTCATTCACATTTTCTAAATGTTAAGCAGAAAAATAGAATTTAAACAGGAGGATATTTAAATAAATCATGAGAAAAGTTCAAAATAAAAGAAAAAGACTATTTGTTTTGTATACTAAACTTGACGAACATTAACAAAAAATAAGTAAAGGTCTTTCTTCATTTGAAAAGGCCATTTCCCATAAGCTATGCATTGGCAGAGTGTCTAGTGACTCTACTGGTGGTGTTTTTGTCCACAGAGCCTGTGCAATAGGGACGCGGTAACTGCTCAAATTTCGAAACAGTCCATTTATGGTTTAGGCAGGTAAGGAGTTGAAACCCTACAAGGAGGCGATAGTATATTATCTTGAAGGAACTTATTGAAGTCGGTCCGAAATGATTTCAAATAGTCATGACTTCCAATCCCTAAGAGCACTTAATCCTAAGAATGCTACACCTTCTTTCGTCTCCCAAAAGAGGTTAGCAGAGGAATCTGCTTAACTCTGGTAGAGGGTGGTGAGCAATTATCACGCTTCAAAAAGTAAAGGCGTAGTGGCTTTTTGCCTGCTTTGTTTTCTCAATGTGCCTTCGGAATGGGTGAGGAGACACTAGAAGCACCAACCTCCAAGAGGACCCCTCTGGTAACATTTCGATGTACTTGTTTGTGCATTTAAATGGCTCAGGTGCTTCCCCGAACGTGCGTCCGGAACTTCTTGTTTCGATCAAGCTTCATATTGAGGGCGTTAATACGCGTAGCTTATGAAGCTGCGAACAAAGGCTACGCGTATTAACACCCTCAATATGAACCTTGATGGAACCAAAAAAATCCGGACGCCTGTTCGGGGAAGCACCTCAGCCATATAAATTCCTCCAACACAGCAGCAATCAAATACCATCACGGCCAGCGGCCATGTTTAACCAGAAATCTACCTAAATCACTGGTCTACCGCAGGCGACACAACATGTTAGTGCCACGGTGA
Organism: Druon quercuslanigerum; assembly: GCA_010014905.2. NCBI lineage: Eukaryota > Metazoa > Arthropoda > Insecta > Hymenoptera > Cynipidae > Druon > Druon quercuslanigerum. The sequence goes on from JAAAKG020143607.1 coordinate 5,794, forward strand.
ACGACGTGTGACAGCACTAGGCGAACCATCGGGTATCACCGTATGAACAGTACAACGTCGCGTTGAGCAACAAACGCTCATCGGCGGAGACTGGAGGCAGCCATTTTACAACTAGCCGCCGGTCAGGCAATAGCAACCTCAGCAGTCCGCCATACAGAGTCAATCGACTAGGCGTTGAAACCAGCCAATCAACGAAGCCGACGCAGAAATTCTAAAGTTAAAGGGAAGAGGGCAGCCAAGACACAAATTCGGATACTTAGTATCTTGGTTGGACGGCGTCAGGAGCTCGCCGGAAATGGCAAGTGTCATTAATGACGGAAGTTTAAAGAGGATCCAAACCAGTATGCACAAGCGGAATAAAGATGATTTGGTCCTGCAGTGCACGCGCGGCGTTACTGCGTAGACCACGCGGGACGGTGGTGTTTTCTTAAAAAATGGGTTTTCTGTGGGTTTATTATTGAAAGGATTCGACGATTCCTTCCCACATGTCGGTCTATGTAATGTAATGACAACATTCTTTCCTGAATAAACAGCTAATAGTGGATTTTATTAGTATAAAAGAACGCTCGCCAAAAGTTGACGGTGTTCTCTCCCACTGGCGTAATCCCATCCCTGCATCCTGTCTCATGGAGGTTGAGGCTCGGATGAAGTAACGACATATGGAGCCTGAGATATAAATAAGCGAACTTCGAGGGCAGTTCGTGAGTCTGAAGAGCGTTACTTACGAACACATTAATTTTATACGCATGAATTACTAAGCGTTCAAATAAACATGGTTACATGCTTACATGCTAGTCAGAACGATAATAAACTGAAATTTCAGTTTTGGTATACAATCGACCACAGGAGTAACGTTCTTTAAAATCTCATAAATCAGGGACAAAAAGTGAAGGGCAGAAGGTGGTTAAGGCTGGTCTCCCCGCGGAATCAATAACTATTCGAGTGCCCCCAAAATTGTATGTGTCTGATTTGAGAGCACGAGGGGCTAGGAGAAAGCAACCAAATTCCGTGGACATACTTCTCCAAAGGAAAGCAAGAACAGGAACCATTTCAGAAATTAGAATCATTGATTCGCGCGGCGTAGGAATCTGATCAAGGCTAAGAACCTAAAAAACGAAAGTCACCTTGAATCGCATGATACAAAAGGGTTATCTTTAAAAAAATAAGTGCACTGAATATATTTCTAATTCTACATTTATTTAAATTAAAACAAAGTAAAATAAAAAGAGATGGTACAACTCCAAAGGAATCAAGATGAACAGGAGTAATTTTTATAATCGACTTACCCTAAATTATTGCTAATGCCACAATTAATTCGCCAGACAGAAGTAAGGAGCGGGCTAGGATTACCTTTCTCACTTTTTGAGATAGGAGGTGGCGTTTCAGGTTAACACTTTTCACTGGACCGTGGTACTTCGTTGAAAAATGAACTAGGCCCGATTCCCCGTCTATATTCTGGGTGCACTAATCTGATTTGCAGAACCGACACATTCTTCACGGCAGGAAACGATCTCTGCTGGTTTTTGAATTTGAATAGCTGTACGTCTGTACGTCTATAAGTCGTTTACATTCGCGTTCGGTATTCCGTCGACTATATATCCGAGCGCCTTTTTCGTCTGTTCCTATGGCTGTTTGGCTGCTTCAATTTAATTGTTAAATTAGTTCCGACGATGCCACCATTCGATGCCGTCCCGTTTGGTTCGAATTTGCTAGAAACGTGGGTCTATTGGTTACCGTTTGAGAGGTGACGAACGTTGATATCTCATCAAAACAAGGGGTCGGGTCTGTGGTATCGTTTAAAAATGTGGTTCCTGTCCAATCACTAACTTTAATTCTTAATGACATGCAACCGGGCTACTGCATGGCGTAGCGCAGTTCTGTGGCTTTTTAGAAACCTCAATGTTTTTAATTAAACATATCGAATTATAAAATGCGTACACGAAGAGAAGCTTAGTAGAGCCGCTCACTCAGTACGTACACTTATCGCGCCAATCACATATTGAAAAGCGCTAGTTGGGTTTAGTAGAACGGTTCTACTAATTTTGGTGAACCATTACCCCTAACATGCTGAACGCGAAGTAAAGATGTCAAATATAAAGAAATAGTGACTCTGATATAATGGACCATAGTTGACAAGATTAAAACCATTTTACTTGAAATTTTTCCTCGGGGGTTTTCGGGTCGGTGATTTTAAACTATAAGTCAAAATTTCAGAGTTCAAAATAACAGAACAAATTTCTCTAATAAAAAACTTAGTTTATTTTATTTTAAATCAATCAATGTTAGTATCAGTGGTAAGAACACAAATCTGGCTATAAAATCATTTCCACTACACTCATTATCATCCACATATACACATAATAATTACGAATTATAAATAACTGTTAAATAAATAAATAAGGACAGAGATCAAGAACGCAGACAAATTGCAAATTTACCAAGAAGTTTTTAAATCCTCCAAACTTAGAGAAATTATATTAGACATCTCTCGTCAGACCAATAGTAAAAAGCCAGTGATTGATGAAAAATTAATGTAGAGGTACCGTAGTCAAAAACTCCGCTGTAAAATTTAAAGTGCTTATGGCAACGCCTGATTGCGTTCTGACGTGAAACTCTGGACTCTACTTATAAAAGCGATACTTGGCCCGCTCTTTTCCGTGATTTCGCGCCTTTTGCTTTACATTGGAAACTCTCGATCGCTCATTGGCTTATCTTTCGGAAACTCCCATTCTCAAACAAATATTTGACTAACTTTTCCTTAACTTAGCGGAAACAAATCAGATTAGTAAAGGTAAACGAACTCAATATTTATTTTTATTTTATGAACACGTATGCCAAATCACAAACTAAAGAATATAATTTGCAACTACAATAAATTCACGGTCACTTAGTTAAAGTTGTCAAAGCTTTGACCTTTAATCTTGAAATTTCTCTAAACAAGTGTGGAACAGCGAGAAAAATGATTTCAAAATTTTCGTGACTGGCCTATTTTTTCGAGAAGGTTACAAACTTGTCATTTTGAAGCACCCGACAGTAATGATTCATCAGTTATAGTAGACGAAAACATTAAATAATTACATTGCGAATCAAGTTGTTTCTGATTGCATTGAGCATTGTTTTCTTGAATTCAAAAAGATGATGGTTTCCTGCATCCTGGTCTTATCTTCGGCGTTAATCCTCAGTTGTATCGGTAAATATAATAATATAAAATATCTATAATTTCGAAGATAATGTTTGAAACTTCAAGCGCTGCTGACCTGTTGAACATATGGCAAATTCCCAGATGTGCACGGATACCCTTAAATCCACTAAAGAAAATTTTCATATCCACATTTATTCCCAATTTGACGTAGAATTCAACTCTCTTCTTATCTTTATACGCATTTATATTAATTTATTTGTATTGATTTATTTGTTAAAAACTCACAAATTAAAAGTGGTATTTAGAAACCTAGAGTAGGGGTTGAAATTTCGGAAAGGGGAGATTTTATTTTTCTCGTAGATATTTAATGTCTTGGTATGAAAATTTCTTTGTTTTTAACAGATTTGATTGCGAATAAAAATTCTTTTTGGTGCAAATATCAACTATTATACTTTTCGTTGAGAATTCATTTTTGTATCAATGAATAATCAGTTTAGTTAACACCTAAACAATTTTGGGGACAAATTTTATCTTTTCAGTTTTTTATTAATAGTTAATTATTTTTAATGGAACTGTAATAGTAAAACTTGAAATTAATAAATGTTAAGGATTCATCATTTACTTTATGAACAGGAATGTTACTTTCCTCATCACTGTCCTTAAAATGAGATTTAATTTTTAATTATGCGTGTGTCATGATTTTCGCAACAAACAAATTGTCATTCTTATTGCTCTAGAAAAGCTACTTCGTATATGAAAAACAGATTGACATATAACTTTTTTTTAAAAGTTCTGCAATTATAAAATATTGAATCTTCTTTTGGGATTTTGACTTACTTCTTTTAACCCATTAGGTCCTGACTGGACACATTTTTAAGATTTTTTTGAACGGCTCTATTAACTATAAAATCGCTTATAGAAAAAATGGACAATACCTATTTCCGATGTAAGGATGTTAGGATTTAAGAAAAATGCATATTAGAGAATTTATATTTGTTTATTTAAAAAAAAAACCCAAATCGTCGAATGGAAAAAAAAATTTCATTTGCAATTTTTGGATCGAAATCGTTGGTAGATTTTTTTTATTTGTGCATTAAAAGTGTCCAAGCACTCTAACCTTCTAAATGTAGCGGCAGGTTTTTTGAAATTAAACATTTCGGCATCCAATATGGCGGCTCATATTCTACATTTTTTTTTATTTTTAGGGTACTTTTTCCTGCGCTAACAATTTTTTTTTATATTTGATAAAAATTAGTGCAAAATACTTTTTTTGGTCGCTGATGGAGAATCTGCTGTTAGGTTTTCAAAATTTAAGATGGCGGATCTCATATGGCTGCCAAAAATGTCAAATAATGGTTCAATTGTTATGAAAATTCGTATAGCGGGATTTTTCGGGTCGCTGATTACGAATCTGCTATCAGGGTTTCAAAATTCAAGATGGTGGATCCAATATGGCTGCCAAAAATTTTCAGTATTCATGAAATTATGAATTGGGAGGTTATGGGTCGCGTTTCTTAACCTATACATATTATATACCAATGCCCGGCTTTCAACTTGAAAACTTTAACTTTTAAATAAAAAGATCCATTTACTAATGCAAAGACGAATTTTTAACAAAATCTAATAATTATGAACGAAAAAGCTAAATTTTCAGATGAAAAACATATATTAAAAGTGATGATGTTATTTAGTCGACCAGGGTTATTAATTAATTATGATAATAAATGTTTCTGATTATTGGTCAAAATGATTTTCTGTAAAAACGAGATAAAATATCCCAAGGCCAGGATTTGAACCGGGAACGCCACTTTTTACGAGTGGAGCGTTAACCAATTACGCCACTAATCAGCGAAATTTAAAATCAGAATTAATTACCCTGGTCGACTACACAACATTATTACTTTAATTTGTTCCGGATTCGGTTATGATACTCTGGCCTGTGTAGCGTGATCGGTTAACGCTCCACTCGTGACAAGTGGCGTTCCCGGTTCAAATCCGCGCAGTGGCATATTTTTTCTCGTTTCTTCAAGAAATTTATTTTACCAGTTATCAGCAAAATTTAACATCAGAATTAAATAAAAAAGATGAATTTACTACCACAAAAATTTATCATCAAAATAATTTCTTCAAATTCTCAACGGTAAAGGTAATGGGCAAAGTAATGAGAGGATTCTCACAGAATTTAATAATAATTTAATTAATACTTGAAAATTGTAGATCGACGATTAACATCCAAATCGTTTGGATCAGTTATGGTGAGTTTTATATACATCAGCAGTCTTTTTACAGAATCATCAAAACGGCCAGCGGACGACTCAGACCCACCCACTCCTAAAAATAGTAAGGTTATGACAGCAAATGATGTAACAACCCTATTAAGTGATTGGGATTCTGGAAAATATTTATATGACGATGTTTTTCGATACTATTCGCCTATACCTCCGTCTCCGGCATCAAATACTAACCAGAATAATCAACATGTACTAAATCAACACCGTGAGTTAAAACATTCATGTATTTTAAAAAAAATTTCATTCATTCATTTCATTTTCCGTCAAAAATCTATATATTTTAATTCCAAATTTAAACTGCTTCCAACTAGCTTATGAAAACTTTATTTTTCCGCTGGATAATTGTTGATTCCAGTTCAAAATTGTTTCAAAGATAAGCTAAAATTCATTTAAAATTAAGACATTACGGCGAAATATTTGAATATTTTATTGCAAATTATTTGTTTTTTTTGTTTAAGAAATTTTCGTTGTGACAAATTTATTTTCTGTTCGGAGATAAATTAGTTGAGTGATAAATTCATCTTTTTGGTTAAAAATTTAACTATGTTGTATTAATTGTTTTTCTTTCGAATTACCTTTTTATGTTGCAAATTGCTTTTTTCTAGTTGAAAAGTCATTTTGTCATTTTTTTAGTAATTTCTCTTTTTGCTTGAATATTCAAAAATTTAGTTCTATTTTAAAATGTTTTGCTCGGGTGAAGCCGGTTATGCATCATAGCCACGGACTTTCTGAGAAAGATTATTATTATTATATGAACGTTTTCACAGGCTTAAGATGGTTCCTGCCCAACATGTCGATGGCATTTGCAGATATTTTTTTTGTGTTTACGACATGTAACAACCGTCTTCTTACGGGCTTACCAGGGATGTTAGTTGAAGTTTGCCGGTATTTTCAATAAAGAAAACTCTTAATCCTCAAGGGAATCTCAAAAAATGTTATTCAAAGTATTGACCATTCGATTCTACACAATTTGCCCATCTTTCAGGCAAATCATGGATACCATTCTGGAGAGTACGGCGGGTGTGATAATATTTCCCAGTTCAATGCTTTTAATGTGTTCTTCACCACTTTAGCGGTATGAGACGGTGCGTTCTCATGTTGTAGAACAACTTTGCCATGTCTTCGGGCCCATTCCGGCCGTTTTTCGACCAGCGCATGATTCAAATTGCTAATTTGTTGTCGTTAACGATCCGTATTCACCTTTACACCAGGTTTTAATAACTCCAAGTACACCACACCACACTGGTCCTACCAAACCCAGAGCGTTGTCTTACGGCCAAAGCGATTTGGCCTTGGAGTCGATGCGCCGACCTCACCAGGTGACAGCCATGATTTTTTCCGCTTCGGGTTCTCGAAATAAATTCATTTTTCATCCCCCGTGACAATTCGATGCAGAAAAGATTTCCTTTCGAACCGTTCAAGCAGCATTTCACAAAGGGTTTTTCGATTTTCCATTCGTCTATCGTTCAGTTGGTGCCAATTGTTGTTGCGAGTGGGTTGGGTCTTATCCAATAACGCCTGCAATTCCTCGTCTTCGAACATTTTCGCTGCACCAGGTTGTTCATTGTCTGTCAAATCGAAATCTCCACTTTTAAAGTGACGAAACCATATCTGACATGTTCTAATTACTGGAGCATGTTCACCATAAGTTTCTACCAGCAATCGATGAGCTTTAACTGCTTTTTTTCTTTTGATGAAATAAGAAAAGCAACGAATGCCGCAAATGCGGACACCCCTGGTAAACCTGATCCCACAGCCTTCTTCATAGGGAGAGGACCTCAGCCTCTGTCTATCTCGCTGTAGACTGATGTTTCTGACTCACAGGTTAGCTATACACCGACAAAGGAAAGTTAACTACAGGCGCGTACATATTTGGGGGCGAGGGGCGAAACTTTATACGTTAAACGTTCTGCCGCAATCGCGTGGCAGTGAGAAAGCATGTAAGAGGCCATCTTATTATCCTTTCCGCATGTACGACAGAGGGGCCGTATCTTATGTGTGTGCTGCCCGATGTTTGCATGGCCTGTAAACATTCATGTTACGTTCCTTCCGAGCATAAGTATTTCCTTCGCTCCGTCGGAGTTTAGCTTTGAGCTCAAGAGTGTTATAGCCTGTCTGCAACCAGAAATCCAACCCGACTCATTCTGATTTTCCTCGGTCAGCCCGTTGTTAATTTCTTCAGTGACTAGGCTACTAGTTATAAACGATCAGTAGAGTGGATTAAAAGGAATTGGATTGGATTGGAATGGACACAGTGGATTGGATCGGAATGAATTTAGTTGTAGTGCCTTTGATTGGAATTCATTGAATTGGAATGAATGGATTTAGATTGGAATATATTGTATTATACTGGATTGTAGTGGACTGTAATTAATTAGATTAGATTAGATTAGAAATGTTGAACAAACAACACAAGCTACATGTGTTGGCGTTAGATGCTGGGTAATGGATAGCTCTATCTGCGCTAACTGGTGTGGTAAAAAATAATATGTGACTCGAACTTTATAATTCGCAAATTCAATTGAATTAAATTAAATTAGATGACAATTAATTATATCTAAGTGACATGGATTAGAATGAATTGTTTTGAATTGAATTGGAGTGGCGTGCATTGGATTAGGAATTAATTGGCTCGGAATTGATTGGGTCAGAATTAATTAAATAGGAGTGCATTGGATTGGAATTCATTGGGTTAAAATTAATTTTATTAGATTAGAATTTATTAGATTGTTTCAGAGTGGATTGCAGTGGATTGGAATTATTTATATTATATTGAATTAGAAGGATATAGAGTGCACTGCAATACTGACTAGAATAAATTGGAATGGTTCGGTGTGAATTGAAGTGGATTACAGTAATTGAATAATTTGGATGGGAATAGATTGGATAAGTGTGGATTGGAGTAGGGTGACTGGAATAAAATTGATTAGAATGGATTGTGTTGAAATGAATTAAATGCAATGGATTAAAGTGGCTTGCATTATAGTGAAATGGAGTAAATTAAAATTATTTGGATAGGAATGGATTATATTGAATGGGATTAGAATTAATTGAATGGCTTGGAATGAACTTTATTCGAGAGGATTAAAGTGAAGTAAAATTGTATATATTGCATTTAGATGTATTGTGCTGGATTGAAGTGAATAGGAATAAAGTGGCTTGGAATTAATCGTATTTAATTGGATTAAGGTAGAGTAAGTAGGTTTAAATGGATTTCCTCTCGGGTTTTCAGATAAGGACTCTATGCAACCTATTTGCACTTATGATCGACTGGTGTGATAAAAAAAAGTGTGCGACACTCGGCCCCTAGATGTCACAAATAATTATTTTATCGCACAGCCACCATAAGTGGGATTTTATGGGCTACAAATGATACCTAAAATTTCACTTTCCATGTTACGCCGTAACATTTTTATTCAGGGTACAGCGTACTATAAATTATCTGAGACTGCGATCTAATTCGCTGTTGGACATTTATGTCTATATTGTATTGGAGTTAATGGGAGTGGAATGGAATGAATTGGATTCTAATGGATTAGTATGAATTAGATTGAATTAGAGTGGAGTAGATTGCATTGGATTGAACTACATTGGATTGGCATGATTTGGATTAAAATTGATTAGAGCGCATTTAAGTTGTGTAAATTGGAATGACGTGGAGTGCATTGAATTGGATTCGGGTAAAGTAGATTTATTTGGAATTGGATTGCAGTGAAATGAATTGCATTGTATTTGAGTGATTTTTAATTATTTGGTTTAATTTGGATTGAGTTGGAGTGAAGTAATGTGGTCGGGAATCAAATGGACGTGCATTGCAATAGATTGGACTGGAATAAATTGGGTTGTGATTAACTGGTTTAGAATATTTAGAGTGGAATTGAGTGGACTGAATTGCAGTAGCTAGAATTTCAGTGGTGTGGAGTGAAGTGTATTAGATTGAAATTGGATTAGACTGAAATGAATTGGACTGGAATTAATTTAATTCGAATGGATTTGAGCAGAGTGGAGTAAAGTGGATTGTAGTGAATTAGATTAAATTAGGGTAAATGATTGGTTAGAATTAGAATTACGAGTAGCTTGGCTTGCAATGGGATGGATCGGTTTGAACTGAATTGGAATGAATTAGATTGAATTGGACCGGCCTGGATCAAAGTGGATTGAAATAGAATGGATAGGATTAAAATGATGAAACTTGGTCTAAGCACAACTTTTTTTTTGCCGATATATGTCACCAGCAGTAAAGGGATCGTAGTTGCTCAAAGCCTTGAAAATATTTATAATTGCCATTAATTAATAAAATGATGTGAGTACAAGATAGGTGGTTGGCATGCAATTCCTGCTCATTGTATGCAGTTAAACACTAATAGACAAAGTAATGAGAGGACTCTCGAAGAATGTAATAATAATTTTGTCAGTGCTTGGAAAATGAAGATCATCGTTTGGAATCAAAATCCTTTGGATCGCATATAGTGAGTTTTGTATATATCAGCAATCTTTTTACAGAATTATCAAGATTACCAGGAAACTACTTGATTCCATCTTCTCTTGGAAATAATCCCAATGTAAATACACATGAATTAAAAAGGCTATCAGTTGGTGTGAGTTCCCTACAATATCCATATGGCGGGGCTTTTGGGCACTACGCGACTATCCCTCCGAATCCTGCAGCACATACTAGTCAGCTTAATCAACTTGTACAAATACCAAACTGTAAGTTAAGAATTCATTTATTTGGTTCGCAAGTTGAACAAATTTTGGTAGGAAATTCTTTTCTATGTTTCAAATTTAATTTTTTACCTGAAAATCCGAATATTTTATTTTCCGTTGAAGAAAAAGAAAAGTCAATTATTCTCCTGCAATAATATTTTTGGCGAAATTTAAAATAATGTAAATTTTGTTTTAAAGAATTTTTTTAAAGCTTTCGAAATATCAGGTACGATTGAAAAAAACTGGAGGATTGTGAGAAGCTTTATCTAAGAAAGCAATTTGTTTAATTATAAAAAATTGTCAACAAATACTGCGTGGGCTTGTTCTTCCAAATAAAATATTTTTTAATGCAAAAAAAGCGTGTGACTATTTTTGGTGAGAAATTTTCTTCATTTTCTATTCAAAAAGAAAATGTACATTATTTTCTTTTTCTTTCTCAGATGCACTATTTCTTTAATTTTTTTATTTACTTAAAAAAATCTAATAATGCTTTCATTGTGATTCTTTACTACGACACTTCAAAACTTTCAGTAATTAATAATTATTTAAACATTATCGATAAACAACAAACTTACCTACCAAAGAGTCATTGAAAGGACATTCTGACATAATAACTTCCAATATCGTAAAATAAGTTTTTTATGTCAATTTTTCTACTGAAAAGTTGAGAAAGGATGGAATCTTTCCTACTGTATGAAATCATATCCATTTTCTCATAAAAAAACAATGATTCGTTAATAGAAACTTTTTTGCTCCTCTGAACACCGCACTATGGGCGGTTTTGTTGAATTTTGTTTCAAAATCGTATAACTTTTGATTGGAAAGACCTAGAGCGATAACATTTTTTTATCAGTATATATAAACACGAAAATCTGCATATTTTTCCTCTTATAACTTCTGAACAGCTGAATCAAAAGTCGAGTTTCCTGTGGTCGCTGATCTTAAATCGTAAGTAAAGATGTCAACCATAAAAAAAATATTGAAGCCGTCATAAAGGACCATAATTGACCAAATTATAAGCATTTCACTCAAAATTGTTACATGGAGGTATATTAATTTTTAGTTAAATCAGTTTTTTTAAATATAACTTTTCGTATCGTATTTCTCATTTTTCAATTTGATTTTTTTCGGATTGCGACTCCAGAAACCTTCAACTACCTCCTTTCTATAAAAATTCTACCGCTTTTGAGACAAAATCCATTAAAACAGCCCATGGTTCGCCGCTCAGTCCCAGCTCACAAAAAAACACTGGGTGACGTTTCGTGCCATAAAAAATTAAAGCGTCAGATATGCAGATATTTTTTTTTGTGTACGACATGTTTCCGTACTTTTAAAATATGTAATCTTCTGTTTTTTGTTGCAGACAGGGATTATTCTTTTCCGATGCATTCTGCTCATGGCATGCAGCCTGATCCTACCATTTATTATGCTCCTAATATGCCTTATGCTCCTGGCACGTATTCTGCTCATGCGACGTCTTCTGCACATGCCACGTCTTCTGCTCCTGCCATGCAATCCCTTGATGTCAGACCAACGTCTTCTTCTGACGAACCACCCTATTCTCTACTATTTGGACTGACTATTGAAGAACTTCGATATGAACGATTTTACCCTATAAAGAATCGGGACCGGGAACTTGTAATTCAACTATGCAAGTTTTCTAAAGAATCAGGAATTTATTTAAGAACTAGAAAACAGATTATCGAAGAAGAGCTAACCGGAATATACTTTTTAATATCAGGAGTCAATGGTGACGCCTTAGCTATGCTGCTAATACTGCCAAACAGAGTCACGGTATTACGTGGATTATATATGCCTGGTCGTATACAAGGAGTAAGAGCAAAAATAAACGTGTTCTCCCACAAAGTTAGCAAAATAGAGGACCAAGAAGAAAAGGACATTCCATTAGGAAGGGAAAATCCAATCAAAACGAATTTTTTAAGGGAAACTGTGGATGTTCCTATTGAGCTAGCATATCAAGTGAACTCTACTTTTTCCACCCAACATCCCTGTTCTACTATATTTGGAGTGCATATTGATAGAATTCAATCATATCGATTTTTTCCCATCGGAGGTTCAGGCCGAGAACTTTTAATTGAATTATACACTTTTCTTCCCAAGTCAGGAGCTTATTTGAAAAATGATAGTGGACGGAAATACGTCATGCCGCCCCTAGAAAAATATGTGTTATCGGGAGTCAATGGTGACGTATTTGCCTTCGTGAAAAGACTAGAAAATAGGCAAACTATATTATGTGGACTATATCTAGCTGAACCTGGTCCTGATGGCAATGACCGAGCAAAACTGAACAGATTCAGCAACAAAGTTATCCCATTGAATCTAGAAGAAACCAGTGACGTTCCAGTAGGAACCGATGACGCAGTCATAAAAGCGTTTGAAAAGAGGCCTGTGGGTTCTGTACATAAGCCTCAAAACAAAGCCGGTGAATCAGCTCGATGCAGAAAGTCAGGAATTGCCAAGTGATGACCGACTAGATGCAGATTGAAATTTCAAAACTACACTTCCTAAAAAAAATGTTCTACAGTATTATTAATGAAAAATCAGTAAGTTTCGACCAGTACTAAATTTTTTCACAGCTTTCAGATAGTTACTGCCCAACTGGTTGAAGGGATTTTTAGTTACAGTTAGATATTATATTTTTGGAAAAGTTTCGCACGGGGCTGTACCGGTATATATCATCAGTCACGGACGCATGTTCATAATGCAATCAAGTGATCTGATGAGAGCAGTGTGCCTACAGCTTAAAGTGGGTTACGAACTACCAGAACCTCGATAGAATTAACCTGAATCTCGGTTAACCTCACTATTGCATTATTATAATTTTATTTTTGGGTAAAAATAATATGTTTTGTTGAAAATTAATATTTGCATGTAGAAAAGTTAAAATCATCGTTAGCTATTACATTTTTATCAGAGAAATAATATTTTTTAATAAAAATCAAACAGCTAGGGTGATTGTGAAACTATTATGCTAGAAACTCGATTTTTGTATAGAAAATCAATTCTTATTATTAAAATAAAAACTCTTTTTTTTGGTTTTAAAATTCCACAATTTCATTGGAATTAACTGCTTTGCTGAAAATTTATGTTTTAAAGATAAACTTCCGATTTTTGGTAGAAAATTTATTATTGGTGAAAAACGTATTCTGCTGGTTTGTAATTAATTTTTTATTGCAAGTTTAACTCTTTTTTTGAAAAATAAATATAATAGTCGAAGTTATAATATTTTATTTAGGAATTTTCTTTTTTTATTGAAATTGGAATAGCTTGCAAAAAAATTGTGTTTTTTAGAGTATATCTTAATTTTACGAAACATAAATTCTATAATTAAAATGATTTTTGTTGTTGTAGAAATTTAACTATTTAGTTGAAACCTTAAATATTCTGTTCAAAGTTGTTATTTTTAGTTGAAATTTTATTCTCTTTAGTTATAAGGTTTGTTATTATATTTTGTCCTAAGGAATCTTTAAATACTGATTTCGATTTTCGTTTTATGTATTAAAATGATTTTTAACCTATTCTTTATTTATATATTTGTTTTTTAAATAAATATTACTTGCCCCGAGAGTTTGGCAAAATATCTCAGTGAATCCGTAGCTAAGTTAACTATTTCGTGCGCCAATTTAGTTGTTATGTAGATAGATAGAAATCGATTCCCCAGCGGGGGAATTTTTTTATGCGTTTCACTATGAGATTGTATATTGCGGTGGGGCTGAAAAATTTTATATGAAAAGTACGCGAACTCCTGAGTTACGAGTGGGAAATTGTTGTAAATGGTCTCTATAATCAATTTTTCATGAACTTAAAATGATCAGAAGAGAATCAGGACGAATCGCCGGTGGCATCGATGGACAGGAACCCCCAGAATTAGGGTTACCAGATTGGTCGATGGGAAACCCAGGACGCTTACTAGCACTTAAACTGCTAACAATTGGCGTTCAATTCGCTATTTGCGTTCTAAATCAACAGACCGTAGAGAAAAGGGCCGCATACTAGCGTGAGAGCACAACAAGTCCGCGCCGCTCCCTAGATGTAATACTATAGGCCAGGCACGGGCTACATGACGCGCTAGTTCGAGTTCCAACGGCGAGTGACAGCACTAAGCGGGCCACTGAATCAGACACAACCACCCCTGCAACACCACGTGGACGAGCCACCACGCGCTGGCTAGAGCGGAGAGGCTGACACGAGGTGGCGATGTTGCTCAGCAACTAGATGTTCGGCTCCGGAACCGCTTATAATAAGTTGAGGCGAACTCATTCCTCCAGCAGGCCAAGCCTGACGACTATATCTCGACACTGGTTGGTAAAAGAGAATAGAGTGGGTGTCTCCAACCACCATTTTGTGTAACACGCGGATTCCTCACGTAACTTTTCTCCGCGTCTCTACGCGACATACCTAGATGCTGAATTTTCGGAAATGTTTGCTCGTGTTGGTTGCTTAGATATTCTGGAAACTAACATTCAATCTCTTGATGTAATTTTAAAAAGAAATGTCAAATTTTCGGTGTTTCCATACTTTGATTGTGTGAAGAAGACTAGTTGCGGAAAACTAATAAACAAGCTATCTGTTAAATTATTCTATCATTAAATATAAGCAAAAGAAATCTCGTAAATTTAACAATATTAGTGTTCTCGCTTTCTCACTCACGTGAGCCCCCCCACTCCCTTAATCGTGCATGATAGTGAGTTAGACATCCAACGAGCTGACACCCGGATGGCTCCGAAGAGGTTGGAACATGGTTAAGCCTATCTGGCCAACCCTGACCAGTCCGTGATTAGCGATGAAGCGCACTAGAAAATGTGTAAGATCCGGTGCTCTATACCTTTTTTTTTCCTAATATGAAAATACTTTAAAACGAAAACAAAAAGAAATTCTGTTAAAAAGACTCGAGTTCAAGAACTTTTCAGTTAAAAGTGATTAATTTCCACGGTGGTTAAATGACCTATGATCGGGCCCCGAGCGGGGCCAGACAGAGCAAGATCAGAAAATCCCGAAAGAGAAACCCGGTTAGTCCCCGATCGGTAAACAATCAGTCGAATTGTACTTCATTTATGAATTTAGCGAATGAATGGTCTTTTGCTGTCAACGGCCACCTCAATCTTTAGAATTTCTTATAAAGGTATAGCAATATTACGTGATGCAAAAGTTAGCACCAATTACAAACTCTGTTTTTAAAAATTAATTTACTTATTTTCTATTATTTATGCTAATTCCGTAAACCCTTCTGCAGACTTTTCTCTCTATCCAGGACTCACCAAATAGTCACAATTTCAGGGATTCACATAACTCCTCATTATAGTGAGAATGTAATGCAGTGTAGAATGTAATGTAATGAGCATGTAAAAAAGTTAAAAAAATTGTATTTAGTTCAGCGAATAGCTTTTTTTAACGGAAACGAATTCTAATTCCAAAAGGGCACAAATTGTTGTGCCACAATCAGAGGAATGTGCGATAAAACGTTTTAAAAACATTTTCGTCTCACAAGAAATTCTTTAGACGTAAGTTTAAGTTAAATAAAGGTTTAATGCATGAGCAGAAGATTAAAATACGAAAGTAATATTTGATTTCACTGATATTTTTAAAAACATCTGAGGGCACGAGAAATAAATTTGCGAGCCTAATATTTTTAACAGGTTGCTAGAACAGCAATTAACCCTCTGTTTGTGGGTAATAATGTTGAAGGAGGTCATCCCAATGCGCCGTTAGAGAAAGCACTATTGACAACGTTGTGGTTACTTTCCAATCAGGATTCATTTCGAGAAGTCGATAACCTTTTAGACCTGAGTCGAAGGAGTGCACACAAAATATTTCTGGATCTATGCGGTATGCTGTGTATTATCGTGTACAAAATTTACAATGGCCAAATCTACAACAGTCCGCGAAATTAAAAGAAGAATTCCAGGAATTTAGAATTTTCCAGATGTGGTATGTGCTACATCTGGAAAACAGATCTGGGCTACAGAAGATCCAACTCTCCTACCCGAAAGAACTCACGGTATCGGACACTATTCATACCCCTCATTCGTGTATTTAATGACACCATTTCGCAACAATGGTCACTTAACTATGAGACAAAAATGCTAGTTATTGTTGTTGTTTGTGTGCTTCATAACATTTGCATAGACAAAAATGATACAACTGAGTTGGATGACAACAACTACGAGAACGAGGAAGAAATCGCAGATAAAGGCAATGCCATTGCGGAAGCTGCTGCCGATAAAAGAAACAGAAATGTCAAGAGTTTGTATGAAAATAGATAAAAATTTGATTGAATTGTCGTCGCATGTTTTTAACAATAATTTTTTAACAATAATTTTCAAATGAATTTAACAATATTTACTGCTTCCTTATTTTGTACAGTATAATGAGGAATAATTCTTTACTATATTGCAAAAAACTTATGACGTTACGTAAAAGTACAATCCAACTGACATAACAATTTTTATCATGACAGTTCGCAAGTCTATACCAAATACTCTTCAGGATTTAGTTATGTAAACTGCCATGCAAATTATAAACATTTGCATGTCAGTTACATTGTACTTCTATTTAAATGTCATGGAATTTTGTTTGAATTTTCATTTTAGGTTACATGCCTATATCCTTAACAGTATGAAATACTCAATTTAGCAAATGAAACAAAAAAACCTAAACAATGGAAATCCTAATACCTATAGCAGGCAGTTTACACGACTGAATCCTTAAGATTCTGAAATACTGAATTTGTCAAAAAAATTGCAACAACTTAAGAAATGGAAATCCTTATACCTCTCATGGGCTTTTCAAATCAGTCCAGTCCTTGGTATAGAAATGTGGCAATATAAAACGTAATGCAGAAACCGGGAGGACGTAACCATGAAAAAGACTGACAGATTCACTCTCTTTTTCAGTCTTATGAATTTCTGCAATTTATTATCTGCTACCATGAATTGCACCGTTAGGGTGACCCTTACGCCACCAATGAATCATTAGAATATAGATTACTAAATTTGTCGAAACATGAAAGTTCTTAGGCCTTCTTGAATTATTTAAGAGCAGCAGCAAGGTTCTTTATGGCTTCAACTTTACTTGCTTTATATTTATTTTTATCCTTCCACATTTCCTTCTGAAGTTTTAAGGACTATCCCTTCTTTTCCAGGATAAACCTTAAAATTTCTTTCTGTTATCGGATTTTCCCTTTGTTTGAGCTTTGCTTTCTTTTCCTGAATGTGAAGTCTTTCAGTGATATCATCCTTACGGATGACATTTCTATCATTACTAGTTACGAACCCTCCATCTTTATTGTATACAGCACCTGTATCTACTTTATCTGACGGTAGTGTTTCCGGTTTTAAAGTCGATCCCAGTAAAGCTTTGTGAGGATTTACGCTTCTCTTATTAGCAAGCACTTTATGCATTTGTTGGAAGTATTTCCATGTTATCGCACCTTCTGGAAAATCGTTTGATTTACTAACATTTTGATTGTACGTCACTAGAAGATTTGTCCGTTTTGTTTTCAAAATTTTGAACAATTTGCAGCCAATATGTTTATTTTTTAGAAGCTGGGTTCTGAAATTTGATGTTCATACTGAGTCGTCGCTCAAGTTAAAGATGTATTTCTGGTTCTGTCACTTATCGTTTGCAGTCATCTGCAATCAATAATAAAAACAAAAACTACTTTATGTACCATCCACATTAGGCACTTTACGTAAATTCGATAAATCTATTCGCACGGTCTAAAATCGAAAATTTTAACTTTTAATGTTTATGAAAGTATCTTCAAAAGGTATTATTCAAAAATTTGTTAACTAATAAGATTTTAGGATCCAAGCGAAAACTGGTATATCCAGGATATTCCTGGGACATTCGTATTCTTCTTACTAAATAAACGATGTCAATTTTTTTATTGTAGATTTTTAAAAGCTTGAAAGTTGCAGCTTAAAAACTTTTGGTAATAATTTCGAGGGACCAATGAGATTTTTATTTCAAGTTTGATGTAGATATCTAAAAAAAAAACTTTTTCTTTTGTACTGACTCAATTCAAAAATCTAAAAATATTTTACCAATTTTCTTAAAATAGCAAGGGGTTTTAACTTATTTTAGTGTTACATAACTTTTATAAAATTCAAGTTGATGGATAAATGATTTTAACTTTTCCCAAACGATTTCTTATTAGCATAAAAATCTATATATTCTAGAAAATGATTCAATAGTTTTTGATTGCAGAACTGGTTAAAAATGTTAATTGTCAATCTGTTTAAATATGGGTCAGTTTATTTTTAAATACATAATCTTGACCTAAGAATTGAGCATCTTTTCCAAGATGTTTAAAAAACTGATTGCTCACTTTTGCTGGCAGTCTTTCTATATAAAATTTGTTTGTTGCGGAAATCGTGATACACAAATAATTAAGAATTAAATCTCATTTGAAGGGCAGTGACAAGCAAACTCATATTCCTTTTTATAACGCAAGTGATCAATATTTACGATTTATTAAAGTAAAATTTTACTTCTAAAATTGGTGACATGTTGAAAAAAAGGAACTTTAAAATAAATTAATTAATCTTCAAGGAAAAATAATTTTTAACCAAATAGATGTATTTACATGGTTTTACTACCAAGTAATACAATTTTTATTGGAATTTTTAATCTAATATTGGCGTTTTTGACTTGATGGTTTAATTTTATACCAGCAAAGACAATTTTTCAACACAAATAGCATATTTTCCTTTTAATTTAAAAAAATAAGGTTTTGACCAATTAAAGTAAATTTGTAACGAAGTCGTTTTATTTTTCGCCAAAAAATAAATTTTCTGTTTTAAGTGTGACGTCTGTATAAACAATATATTAACGCCACTTACCCATTTATCAGAAATAGGATCCTCATTTTTTGATCAACACTCGTCGGAACAGTCATAAGAATTGACTATTCCGTCTTGGCTGAAACAGGGATTGAGGAAAACTGAGAGAGAGAGTGTCAAATAAATTGAATAATTTATGTTTATTAAATAAATTTAGTGATTTTATTTAATGAATTTACACATTGTGATGATTGTACGAAATTAAATGGCATCGTCGAAGTTGGGTTGTGCCCCAGCTTCCATACAATTTCTTGTACCATGTGGTGATAACATCTGGCAAACTGAAGATTCTAGTGTAAGGTTGCCGATAGTTCCTTTAAGGATTGGTCAATGTGGCCCTTCGATGAATAAATGGAGTTGACTGCCTCTTCCATAAGGTTGATGAGCTTCCTTATCTTTTCCCGGCATCGGAGAAGAGACACAAGAGTGACGATAGTGGACATGCACGGGTTGGTAGCAGATTATTTGTGAGAATGATGACGGAGAGATGTTTTCGCGCTTTATCAGATATTCTCTAATATAATTGATTATTCATCACTTTTGGGTACTTAAAAATAATATGAATTTAACCTTCTCGAAAAAATTGGTCAGCCAACAAAATCTTGAAATTATTTTTTTCACTGTTCCACAGTTGTATTGAGGTTACTATGAGTTTGTGGTTGTTCTAAATTACATTCATCAGTTTGATATCAAATTTATTGTATATTTGTACTTTTAAACCAAAATTAGAAGTTATTAGTAAAAACTTAAGGAACTTTTCTTAAAACAATCGAAAATTTAAATTTCTATTGCAAAACAAATCATACGTTCATTACTACGTTCTAACCGTAATGAGAAGGTATTACACGGAAAAAAATAATCCCTGAAATTTTGACTATTTGATGACTCCTGGATAGAGACAAAAGTCTGCAGAGAGTTTACGAAATTAGCATAAATAATAGCAGAAAAGTAAATAAATTTTTTTTAAAAGAGTCAGTAAAAAAGAGTCTTCTAACTTTCATAAAAACGTATTTTAAAAACAAAGTGACCCTTTTTGATAAATAATAGAAATTCATATAGAGTTTAGGAGACTGTCAAATAATTATTAAGAAAAGGAATTCAAGCAACGGGTTGATAAATTATATAAAAAGACCATAAGAATTTATTTGATGGTAAAGGAATTTTTTAATTGATTATTTAAATGGTCCTAACTTCTTTCTCACGCGATATTGCCATATCTTTATAAGAAATTCTGAAGATTAAGGCGGCCGTCGAAAGAAGAAGACCACTCATTCGCTAAATTAATAAATGGTGTATAATTAGACTGACCGGGTACCGATCGAGCACCGACCGGATTTCCCTATCGGGATTTACTGATCTTGCTGGGCCTGACCCCGTTCGGGGCCCGATCATAGTTCCTTGACAACCGTGAAAATTAATCACTTTCAGCTTAAAAGTTCTTGCACTTGACTCTTTTTAACAGAATTTCTTTTTCTTCTGGTTTCAATGTTTTTTTTTATATTTAGAAAGAAATTAAGTATGGAGCACTTTTTGGAATAGGTGATATTAAAAGTTTAGACGAAGTTTTTTTATGTTTCGTAACCGGACCTCCCAAATTTTCCGCTGTGCTTCACTGCTAATCACAGCCTGTCCGGGGTTGGTCAGATAGGATTAACCCTATCCCAACCTCGTCGGAGCCATACGGTTGTCAGCTGGCAGGAGGTCTAACCCACTATCATGCACCAGTAAGGAAAAGCGGGGACTAACGTAATTGAGAAAGCGAAAACACTAATATTGTTAAATTTACGATGTTATTTTTACTCTAGCAGGGTAACCAGATATCCTAGTTTTCCGATATATCCTGGTTTTTCCCCATCTGTCGTGGTGGGCTATTTTTTTCTTGAAAACTATGGAAATATCCTGGTTTTTAGAGAAGTTGATTTTTTTAGAGAAATCCGATCATTTTTAACGCAATTAGCGAATTGAACGCCAATTGCTCGTAGTGTAGGTACTAGTAAGTTTCCCGAATTTATCAGCGCGTCGTCATGATTCTCTTTTTTCACCTTCCCCGTCGATTCTGACCTCTCACAATTGTGGTTTGTTACATACTAATAATGTCTAATCTAAGCTAGGTCCGGTTCCTATCTCTTTCCTATCTCTTATCCCGGGGAGTTTTCATATTCTACAAATATTGTTTTAAAAACTTCATTAATCTCTCCCAGGCCTAGCCGAGGCCTACCGGATTCACCTTTCCACGCTGGGTCATCTCTTCACCACTCTGTCGGCCTTCACTGCATTGGGCTTAACGTGGTGCGTTAAAAGAGGAAAGAATATGCGTAAGTTTTCAATTCGGATAAACCCGACAAGTGCCGTTCGTGCTCTTCATCTCTCAGGAGCCTACTTCATTAACCTGGACCCTCCGTGCTGCTCGAGTTCCTCACTAAAAAGGAGGACCAACAATGATAATCCATTCCTAATTTATCAAACGGTAACCAATTCATATTTTTTTTCCTAATTTTGATTTTTATTAGTGCCTGTTGGGATGTGAAATTCGCATGGAAAAATTGATAGGAAAAAGTCACTTTTTAGTATTTTACGAATAATTGTTCAGGGTCAGGGAAAATTTGACATTAAAGGTATAATACTTCTGGAGAAGTTTTCAGCGAATAATTGGACCTATTGTACATATGGGTTTGACGCCCCTATCCTACCCGTGCTGCCTTAAAAAGTACCCTTAAATAAAAAAATTTACATTTTTCAGGAATTTGACTAAAATCTGTTTTTTGATATCAGAATGGCAGTTTATTATCTCAAAGTCTTCATTTACTTTTAAACTTCTTCCTATTTTTTGAAAAATTAACTATTATTATTATCAATTTGCAACCATCATTAAAATCAAAAAAAAAATCGGCGTGGTAAAAAAAAAAGAAATCGGCGCCCTAAAGCTGGATAATTACTGCCAAATTGCAGCTATAATGAAAAAATCAACGGTCTATTTATTTCTAAAGTACCATGGACATGAAACGGATTAGGAGAACAACCACGAAGGTGTTGGATATTCACTGTTATACTACTCTACCTTCCCTAGGCAATCCTTCATTTTGGTAGGGGACTAGAAGCTTTACTAGAAATTTCTCTACCAATCGTCCGCCTTCCGTCCCAAATCGTATAATGAAGGTCCGAAAACACGTACCACGACCACCGCCCTGGCTTTTTACTCCTAAATCCTCTCGTTACCCCTTTTTGGGCTGAAGACGATACCTGAGCTTTGGGCATTATCCTGTGACACTCTTTCAATACCGCGTATCGTTCCCTTCTGTCGCAATATGCTTTTTAACGGTCAAACGCGTTCTCGCGATATAAGGAGACTTCCCATTGCTGACGGCCCTAAGCAGTTAATACAACGGAAGAAACGAGTGTCGCATTCTGTACGTCTCAGTCAACCTTTGGATAAAGGTCTGCAAATACCTGATACTGTCTTTGGGCACGGACCTATTACATTGGTGGGCAAGACCGCCCAAGCCTGTTGTAATACCCGGCGGACCATTAGGCCGCGGCAGGCTTTTGTCAGCATTGCTTCGCTAACAGCTGTCGCATGATCGTACCCATTCAAAAAAGTCACGATAAATACCTGGCCAAGAGTATAGAACTGAGGCTCTCCGATATGACTTGTCGATTCCCAGATGTGTGGCTTGGGGGTCGTTGTGCACCTCGTCGAAAACTTCTCGTCTTCTGTGAGCTGTTACCACCAACTTCCAAGCCTCTAGTTTTTCTCCCTACTAGCGGGTTCGGACTGTATCAAGTGAAGGTTGTTTAACCATGCAACGATCTGTGGTCGGTGATCACTGTGAACTGGAACCCCTATACATAGAGCTGTAATTTCCTAACCGACCAGATCACGGCTAAGCAATCCTGCTCCGTGACCGAGTACTTTTTTTCGGTGTCTAACATCGTCCTACTCTCAAAGGCCTCTCCACGTCCTATCTACGCTGTCTTGCGTCTGCGTCAAGACTACTTAAAGATCCAAATCACTTGCCTCGGTCTTAAACACGAATGGGACTTCAAAGTCTGCAAACCCTTCTGATTTCCTAGGAATCCACAATAACGTACGGTCAATCTCCCGAATTTGGGTTGATAATCAGTCCTGCGTCCTGTAAGCGAACTATAACTCGAGCTACCCATTCCTGATAACCCTTGCACGTCTCACTTACGATGTCTATGTCATCAAGGTACGCCTAGATATTCGGTTCCATGTCTAGCCTAGAATGTCTAGTTTAGAATGTCGCCCCAATACTTTCTTTATTTTTTCAGAAAAATAAAGAAAGAAAAATAAAGAAAGGATTGGGGTTCTCCTCGGAGAAAGGACAGCTATAATTTACAAAAACTTAAAGTCTGAAATTCAAAAATCTATTTAATTTCCATTCTTGTTGTTTACCTCAATGAATTATGTTATATTTTCGTTAAATATTATGTAATTGTAATTTTTTTTAGTTTCACAATAAACAGTCATATTACTATTTCAATAATGATTTTCAAGTACTTTAAAGTGCTTATATACTTTTTCAAGCCCGGAGCATATGGCTGTACCAGCTTATTTAGCGTTTAAGTTATTATACATTGCAATTTTAATGAACCTTTCACGAATAAAAAAACGGCCCAGGGGATTATTTTAAGTTCATAAAAAATTGATTATAGACACCATTTACAACAACTTCACACTCGTGACTTTGGCGTCCGCAAACTTTTCATACAAAGTTATTCAGCCCCACCGTGATATACAATCACATGCTGCAACGCATTGAAAAATGCCTCCGCTAGGGAATCGATTCCTACCTAACTACCTCAAAACTAACTTTAGCGCACGCATTAGCCTTATTAGCTATGGATCCACTTAGATATTTTTGTTAAACTCTCAGAGTAAGCATTTTCTCTGATAAAAAGATGGCCAGCTAAGAAATATATGTATCATGCTTAGTTAAATTGTTGATTTTTATACATATAAGTTCGTTATACTAATAAGTAGATTTGAAAAATTCTAATTAAAGTTTACTTTATTGAAAAAGCAACATTTATGTAAAAAACTAATATATGAATAATAAATAGGTTGAAAAACGTTTTAATACATAAAATGAAAATCGAAATCAGTATTTTAAAATCACTTAGAAAAAAATATAATAACAAAACTTATAAATGAAGAGAGTAAACTTTCAACAAAAGAGAAATAAGACTATCATACTTAAATAAATTTTATTTTTTTTAAATTATTTTTTCACAACAAAATTAAAACTTTTAAATGAATACACAAAGTTTCAACTAAATAGTTGAAATTCAAATTGAAAACAAATTTTAATTAAAAAATTTATATCTTAACAATAAAGAACGATTTTTATACAAAAATCAAATTTCTAGTATAATAGTTTCACAATTAACCTAGCTGTTTGATTTGTGTTGAAAAATATTATTTCTCGAATAAAAATGTAATAGCCAATGATGATTTTTCAAAAAAGGTGAATTTTCTACATGCATGTATGAATTTTTAACAAAACAGATTATTTTCTACCAAAAATAAAATTATAATAATGTAATAGCGAGATTGACCGAGACCAAGGTTAATTCTATTGAGGTTCTGGTGGTTTGCAACCCACCGTAGTCTGTACTTCCCCGCATCGTGCACTGGACTGCCACCCAGTCCTTCAATGAAGGGGTAAAAAAGGCAGGCTTTGGCTAATATGTCAGGGCACACTACTCTCATCAGATCTATTAATTGCATTATAAACATGCGTCCGTGAATGATGATATATATCGGGACAGCTAAATGAAAAACTTTTCCAAAAATATAATATCCAACTGTAAACAAAAATGCCTTCAACCTGCTGGGCAGTAACCATCTGAAACCTGTTAAAACATTAAGTACTGGTCGAAACTTACTGATTTTTCATTAATCACACTGTAGAACATTTTTTTTTTAGAAAGCGCAGTTTTGAAATTTCAATCTGCATCTAGTCGGTCATCACTTGGAAATTCTTGACTTTCTGGATCGAGCTGATATACTAGCTTTATTTTTGGGCTTATATAGAGAACCCACACGCCTCTTTATAAACGATTTGCTTAATGCGTCATTGTTTCCTACTGGAACGTCACTGGTTTCTTCTAGATTCAATGGGATAACTTTGTTGCTGATTCTGTTTAGTTTTGCTCTATCATTGCCATCAGGACCAGGTTTAGCTAGATATAGTCCACCTAATCCAATTTGCCTATTTTCTAGTTTTTTCACAAATGCAAATACGTCACCGTTGACTCCCGATAATACATATTTTGCTAGTGGCGGCATGACGTATTTTCGTCCATTATCATTTTTCAAATATATTCCTGATTTGGAAAGAAAAGTGTATAATTCAATTAAAAGTTCTCGGCCTGAACCTCCGATGGGAAAAAATCGATATGACTGAAGTTTATCAACATACACTCCAAATATTGTAGAATAGGGAGGCTGGCTGGGACACGTGAGCCTGACATGATAAGCTAGCTGAATAGGAACATCCACAGTTTCCCTTCTAAAATTCGATTTGATTAGATTGTCCGATCCTAATGGAGCGTCCTTTTCTTCTTGATCCTCTATTTTGCTAACCTTGCGGGAGAACACGTTTATTTTTGCTCGTATTGCTTGTACACTACCAGGCATGTATAATCCACGTAAAACCGTGCTACTATTTGGAACAACCAGCACCATTGCCAAGGCGTCACCATTGACTCCTGCCATTAAAAAGTGTACTCCGGTTAGCTCTTTGTCGATACTACTCATTTTATTTCTCAAATAAATTCCTGAACCAGGAAAAAACTCGTATAATTGAATTGCAAGTTCCCGGGTCGGATTCATTATGGGAAAAAATCGTTCATATCGGAGTTCTTCAATTGTCATTCCAAATATTATAGAATGGGGTGGTTCGCCGGAAGAAAAGGTGGGCCTGTCATGAAGAGTTTGCTCCGCTGGAGAGGAAGACTTTGCATGAGCAGCAGACGCGGCATCAGTAGAAGACGTAGCATGAGCAGAATACATGCCAGGAGCAAAAGGCATGTTGGGATCATTATAAATGGCAGGATTAGTCTGCATTCCATGAGCAGAATGCATCGGAGAAAAATAATCCCTGTCTGCAACAAAAAACAGGATGTGAATATATTTCCAAAATAAGATAATCGAAATCTTAGGTAAGGCAGCCTGGGAAGCGCTTCTACGGAATAAAGATATAAAAGGCGCATGCACTAAGTTCCGGGATATCATTGCTAGATATGCGATCGGAGTGTGTGGTACCGCGGTTGTAGGAAGAATGTCTAGTGATGCATGGTGGAATGATGAAATTGCAGCTGCCCAAAAAACAAAGAAAGAAGGGTACAGGAGAACGTTGAACATAACAGGTCCTAGCAAGGATGAAATAAATAGACGTATAAATGATTAAAGACGCAAAAAGAGGATACTCAAGCGAATAATTAGAGAAAGCAAAGATGAAATTAGAGCTGAAGAAGAAAAGAAAATACAAAACGACTTTAAAGAATGCAAGAAAGTATTTTATAATGCAATGAAGGGCATCAAAAGTACAAAATTTGTCAGCCTGAAAAATGGATAAGGGGAAATGCAATATGAGGCAGGCGGGGTTAGTGGCTCTTTCAGAGAGCCTTTTAGGGGTCAATTCGGAAATGAAGCTATAGGTCACCAAAACTGCGATGTACAACACAATGCGTTAGAAAAGTCTATTAAGAAAGTCTGTGTCACTGAGATTTGGGATATAATCAAGAACTTGAAAAACGGTGACGGCTTCCGGGGTAGACAGTATTAACGCTTAAATGCTTAAACACGGTGGCGAGTACATACCACATAGACTGTGCGAACTAATAAATCTATGCATCGAAGTAGGAGAAGTCCTAGGTAACTGGAAAAAAGCGATTATCGTGCCAATATACAAAAGAAATGGAGATAAAAGCGACTGCAATAATTACAAAGGGATCAGCTTATTAAGTACCGTAAGTAAAATATACTCAAAGATTATTATTCGTAGGTTATGAAAATAACAGAAGAATGGATTTGGGAACTTCAAAGTGGGTTTATGCCAGGATGGTAATGTACGGATAAAATATTTAGCTTAAGACAAATCAGAGAAAAAAGGTTGAGAGTGGGCAAAAACATTTTCTGTGTATTTGTTGACCTTGAAAAAGCTGGCGACAATGTAGATAGAAGTAAACTTTGGAAAGTCCTGCAAGAGTACGGTGTGAAGATGGCTCCTACAAGCTATAAGAACAATATATTATTATTATTATTATTACACTATTAAGCCGTTTCCTTTTTAGGGTAGACGTGACTCACTCGGTGGGGAGGGGAGTAGCGTGAGCAAGGGGTCATGAAATTTTTAGAGTGATCTAGAATTCTCGTGTTATTTATTAAAATAACACGTTTATTCCGCAACACTGCTCTGACCCAGGTTGCTGAGCAATCTCTTTAGCAATCACGCCAAGTGAAGATCCTCACAAAGTCGTCATGTGAGGTTCCCCACTAGGGTCCATTATTATCAAAGGTATTTTGTTTCAGGTGTCATTCACTCTACCAACACTCTTTTTGTTAACTATTTCCCGCCATACTTTTCTGTCCTGGCATACTTCTCTAGCTTCTTTAACGTCCATGCATTTTTTCAT